>KE505000.1:283166-308410 GCA_000441515.1 Elaeis oleifera | reverse complement strand
GAGAGAGAGAGAGAGAGGAGGAGGAGGGGGGAGGGAGAGAGAGATTACTGGAAGTCGTCTCGTTGCGTGCGAGCGAGAACCCTCCCTGTCGATTTGGCCTTCGACATCCGCGATCCACCGCCCGACCCGCACCGTTCGCAGCGACCCCGCCGTCGCCGCCGGCGTGCCGTCCTCGGCGATCGCGACGAGCGACGGCCGCCATGGCGATGCCGACCTCCGCCGGCGCTTCTCAGCATAAGCGCAAGTCGTCAGGGACAGCGGCGGTGCCGCCGTCTCCTCCGTCAGCCGTGGGCTTGGCAGCGGCGCTTCCTTCATCCGCCGCCGACTCGGCGGAGAGTCCTCGGGCAGCACCGTGCGGCGGCCGCAGGAGACGAACTCCAGAAGCCTCATCTCTCCCCTTTTCTCGTTTTCTCGCAGGGGCAGGACTTTGCTGCATATTTACAGCTTTGCCATTGCTGCCGGCTAGAGCAAGCCACCGTCTCTCGGAACGAGCTCCGAGACTGGTTGTCCCAGCGCTCTCTATTTAGAGAACTCCTCGACTCCTCGTTGATCATTCGCAAGACAAAATGCCCTCGCGGATAATACCCTTGACGAGGGTATTTCGGAATTTAAAAGTGCCCGCCTTCACCGGCATCCACTCTGTTGGATTAATTATATTTAAATAATACCCCATTGAGAAATTAAATTTTAATTAGTTCTTTTAACTTTTAGTTTGAGTCACTGTTACCCATCCGTCCATTATTATTAAGAGGCTAATAGTGTAAGTCAGCATACAATGTGCCCATGTTTATGAGGTTTTCCTATATTATCCCGGAAACCTTGGGATGATGTGCATATTTTAATGGGGTTGCTCATCAGCGGATTGGGATATATACCATACTCGAAGTCAAGTGCAGGCTACACCGGCCATGCCATGCCTAAAGTACCCAACCGGCCCTGGACGGATTTACTGACGATCTCAATACTTCCTCTATCGAGGGTGGTTGAACTCTAGGATAACATCATATGAGTTTGTTTTCTGACAACGTAATAACAGTTTGAAAATATAACGACCGTGGAGCTTATCCAGATAGATCAAGCGGAAGATATTATTTCGATTTTTTGATCCTATATAACTAAATACATATCTGCATAGAGCTTTGCATATTCTTTTGATTTAAATTCTAGATCTATTCAAATTCAGTCGCAATACTAGAAATCCAATCATAAGCAAATCATAAGCATCATGATCGATATATGGTCAGCTAATATAGGTCTTCTAATTCATAAGAGTATTCTGATACTATTTGTAATAACTTAAGAATTCATACAAATGTTTGATTAGTCCAATCATGCATCGGATAGATCTTAGATCCAAAAAATCTAAATGAGACATTGGAGCTGGCTTTACAAGAAAAATGAAAGTACTTGATCCTCCCCCCAACGTGATTAATCAAATTGACAAACGGAGAAGAGATTTTCTATGGCAGGGAGGAAAACAGACATACCAATGGATACCACCTGGCTCGCTGGGACCAAATCTGCAGACCAAAGGAGTTTGGAGGTTTGGGAATTCTCAACCTTTCACTCTTTAATAAATGTATGTTGTTTAAGCGATGGTGGAGATATCATACAGAACATCAGTGAGATTGGCGAAAATTAATCTCGGACATTCACTACAAGAACAAGCCATATCCATACTGACTCCACATGGTCCTCACCTGGCATCGGTTGCATGGAAGAACATTCATCAGGTATGCCAACTATTTGAAGTAGGAATTGAGTACCGAATCGGGGAAGGGAAAGAGGTAGTATTTTGGATTGATCGTTGGTATAAGGGATAGCTGTTAAAGGACATCTTCCCAATGCTTTATATTTATGCAATCAACCAGACAATTGTCGTCTCTGGCATTCTTAGTACCCAAACATACATAATCTCTTTCGTTGGCCATTTAACTACCGTGCAATGGTAGAATTTCAACAAGTTTGACTTTTTCTTAATATAATTGTGAAGAAGGTAGGGTTTGACACCGTTGAATGGCATTGGAGCCAAAGCAAGAAACTCTAAGGTCAGCGAATGTTATACCTTTCTTAGTCATGGGAGAATTCTTTGCAGTTTTGCCAAGATAAATTGGAGTTTACCAATACCAGCAAAAATTAGGATTTTCAACTGGCTAGTCTACAATGATAAAATCTTGACAGCTGCCAATATGAAAAAATGAAATTTTTTAGCTCCACCTGAATGCGTACTCTATTATTAGGAAGAAGAAATGGCAGACCATTTCTTCCTCACCTGCAGATACTCTAAATAAACTTGGGTACACCTGTTTCAGAAGCTGCCTCTGCAAAACCTGACGCCCACACCATCCAACATTAACGAATTCTAGAGAGAATGGAGAAATAGGCTGCCAAAGACCATCCTAAATCGCGGATAGGATTGTTTAGCCGTTGCCAATACCTGGAGTATATAGAAGGAAAGGAACAATAGGATTTTCAGGTTCATGGCTAATTCTCCCATCAAAACTATTGGAATCACCTGTTCGACTCTTAAAGAATGGGTAACCTCTACACAACTAAACAACAAAACCCATCCTCCTGAATTTTTTGATATCTCTGAATAAATATTGTTCATTGCCAGATGCAGTCTCAGATCCTGAAAGTCTGGCTTCTGAAATTTTGTTAATATGAAAATATTTGTCTCTGTAGGCAACTAAACACCCTTTTCTTTCTTCTCTCTGCAGTACCACACCAGCTAAACTCCTTGTTGGGATAGGAACAAACTCCTTGTTCTCCTAGACGTGTGGGCTTTGGGTAATTAAACACTGTTGACGGTTATTCTGTTCAGATGTCTTTATAATGCAGCTAATGAAAAGAGGTTGATACAACAAGAATTAAGAAAAAAAAAGTAGCCGCAACATCGATATTACTGTAGAGAATGACAGACGACCCGATTCGAGATTGTGCAATTGATGAATTGGGAGGAGTATTTATAATGCTGGAATTCAACCAGAACAAGCCAAAATAAGGTTTACTCGTTTCTATAACACTTACGGATACTGTTTTAGCTTTTAGTCGCATAAATCTAGTGCTGAGATATTGTACTATCTTTTTTTCTTATCTCAGATGTTGTACTTTCTTTTTTTTTCAGCATCTTCTCCATCCTCACCCTCCTTAAATATTCTACTTCCTTATATTAATAAAACTCAGGTGGCAGTCCCTGCCTCCTTTCCATCAAAAAAAAAAGAAAAAAGACAGTACTTGATCCTCACGAGCTCCCTGTTCATGTGTGCCCCTCTAGAAATCATGCCGTTGCTTTGCTTGCATGAAGTTTCTTCCCCCATGAATTGGTCTCTGAGGCCCTCAAAGTGATCCTCGACATCGGCTCACCGTCCTTGGTGACCGTGGCCTATGCACACCAGCAGAACAATGGGCAAAGCAATCGGCGCATCGGGAGGGGATGTGGAGCTCAACATCCCTAGGGCCATCGAGGTGCGCGGCAGCCTTCGAGAGGCCATGAACCTCCAGATCGAGAACGGGCTTAGAGACGTCCTTCCACAAAGACCACTTCGATCTCTATGCTGTCATCACCGAGGAGAGACATCCTCCCGTTAGACTTAAAATATGCATGATTGGCTAATTATTATTATTCTTATTGTTCTTTTGGGTAAATGGAGGAGCTAAAGCTGCATTAAAATAAGGCCAAAAGGCTAATACATAGTTTGAAACACACAAAGCAAGACTTCCCAGATCTCCCCTACTTATGCTATCCAAAGTGATGATCATACAACCGAAAGGGGGCAGAACAGGAATAAGTCCGCCCTGGCTAGAAACTGACTCATAGCAACATATTCACACCACACCCATGGCATCTGGAATGGGAGAAAATCTAATGGCAGAACGAGGAGTCTAGCTGAAGAGACGCCTTCACGTTCATGAAGCTGCCGGCCGCTTGTCCTGCTTTGGGACCTCTCTGTTAAAAAAATGATCTGCAATATCTGTAATCAGAATAAAGCAGTTTCCAGTACCTTCACCTTCCACCTGGCCAGAAAATCAAACACAGGAATTTAAGTTATTTTATCATCCAGCTGACCCACTGATGCTGAAAATTTGAAAATCATCTACTGAACTCCCAACCCATGCCCTGCGCCATCGACATACCCAACTGCTGATCCTCCAATTTGAAAACATGATTGGCTAATTATTTGAGATAGTTGTGTAAAAATGAAAATTGTTAATTGAATTTTACATTTAATCGGTCAACAGTCAAGAAGGTCATGCGTATCTTTGAAGGAGAAGAAAATAGAGTACACATATTGTTGTGGGTCGCCCGCTCTAGCCATGAGCCTTGGGATTCATCCCCAGTGCTATCAGTAAAATCCTGATCTTGATTATGATCAATCCACACATTGACCACCGACCCCTGCTTTAGCCACAGTCTTACAAACAGCTCTTCGATCTCACGTTCAACACCTTTATTGCTGCAACAGCACTTGTGTCTCAGGCGCTGACC
This sequence comes from Elaeis oleifera, assembly GCA_000441515.1. Taxonomy (NCBI): domain Eukaryota; kingdom Viridiplantae; phylum Streptophyta; class Magnoliopsida; order Arecales; family Arecaceae; genus Elaeis; species Elaeis oleifera. The sequence goes on along the minus strand of KE505000.1, from coordinate 303,921 downwards.
CTAGAAGGGTCCTAACCTTGATGGCGTTGGCCATCGATTTTCATCTCCAACGATCCGTATGGCAGGATATCGAGCCCCATCTATATATTTGGAATGATAAGTGGGAGACCCTCAGACAGTTCTATCAAATCACATCACTCGATATTAAATCATACCACTCTTGAGAATGGCTAGTTCATGCTGCATAAGATCCTATCAAATTATGCCTCTCTTGAGAATGGCTCATTGTATGGCACTAGCCACTGAAAATTGGGACAAACGCTAGGAATGGCACATTAAGAAAAGTCGAAATGATCTCCCACGGCTTTTTTCTCCAAAATCCTTATATAATAGAGGAAAATGGGGCCCCCTAAGAAAGAGGTAATGCATCCCTCATACTCTCTCCCTCTCATCAATTTCAGATATCTGACTTGAGCATTAGAGGATTTCCATTGGAGCTGACTTCAGTCTGAGATTTATTTTGTAGGTTCGGTCATCATCACCCAGGCCGGGCATCGCCACACTCTAGCCTCTCCAACTTAAGCCGAAAATTTGCCGCAACATATATCGTGGGTTATGTAATGCTTGTTTACCAAAACTAGAATCTTCTGAGAGTTTCTATAGAAGGGACAAGAATTTTCATTTTCGGACCTGTCTTAACTACTGTAGCTAAGCAGTTGGCAGATTGCAGGTTCACCAATAAATCTTTTTCTCAAAAATATTCACCTATAAACTTAGAAATAGTAATAAATCATAGCTTTAACTTTGCAAATAGACAAACTAGCTTTTAACAGTGGCGGATCTGAGAATTTTACTTATGGAATCAATATAATAAAAGAAGCGGAGGAGCTATAAAAAAGAAAGAAGAAAGAATAAAATAATAAAATATTTTTTTAAATAATAAATATAAAAAATAATAATATGTAATATCTTAAATATTTTTATTATAAATATTACAAAGAGAATCATAGTAAATTTATATATTATTAAATATTAAAATCATAATAGCTAACCAAAAATTATTCTAATCATATATATTTGATATGAGCAAAAAAATTAGAAGATAGAAAACTAAAGAGTATTACAAAAAAAACTAAAGAGACATACCTAATTTAAATTGAGAAGAGAAACAAGAAGAATATATGATTTTTTATTACATTTGAATTAATTAGAATATAAAAAATAAATTGATATGAGGTTAAATGTAAGAGATAGACAGATGAGGACCATGGGGTTGAGGTGGGGTATTAAAAGACAAATAGAGAAGTAATGAATAAAGAAAAAAAATATTTTAGAGAGAGAGGGAGTGAGATCGAAGTGGCGTGAGAGAGAGAAGGTGGGATATGTAAGTCATTAAAGAAAAGAGAATATAGATCATAATTACTTTCCATCTTTTAATGTGGTTCTTTTAGTATATAAAAATAATTGATGTATGATTTAAATATAAGAGATGGATGGATGAGGTTGGAATGGGGTATTAAAAGATAAATAAAAAATAATAAATAAAGAAAGAGAAAGAATAGAGAGAAGGAGAAAGGATAAAGTGGTGTGAGAAAAGGAGAGAGAAAAGAGAGGTAGGATATGTGAGTCATTTAAGAGAGAGAATATAGGTTATAATTATTCTTTTGTGTGGTCTTTTTATTCTTTATTTCTTTAAAATTTTATATGAAATATTGGATCAATTCATAAAATTAGTAGGGTCGATTTTAGCTTTTCCTACTGTTCGAATCTCTCCCACTCAATGATAATTGGCCCATAACGATGGAACGGCTTATCTACCAAGATCCTCTCCCACTCAATGATAATTGGCCCATAACGATGGAACGGCTTATCTACCAAGATCTTGATCACAATGGGCTCTGGCCGTCGCATATATAAACTACTCCACAAGGTTCTCTAGGTAAGTATCATAAGGGAATAAAATTCTCCCGGGGTCACGTGATCTCGAACCCCAAATCTTAAGCGTATCTACCCTCTACATTTACCACTAAGATATAATACTTATTTATATTTAAACTATTTGCCAACTTATTTATTTATATTTTTACTTGATATTTTCCCTCCTCCTCCATTTTTTTTAATGAAATTTTGGATCAGGAACTCGACCGGATCCAAATAAAGAGTAGTCGGATGGGTTCAGGTACTTGATGGATTTACCCCCCCTTTTTTTTTGGATGGGACCAGTTTGAAATTTTTGGATAAATTTTTAATTGAATGTGGGATGGATTCCAAAAGCAGAATTTTAAACAAATTCACATATGCATAGGACAAATTTTGCGGGTACCCTGACTATTGCCGTTCTCTCTAGCCTTGAAGCTCCCGGTGTTCACGAATTGCAGCGTGTGACGGTGCTCGCACCACACAATTGGACCTTCAAAGTGGGCATCAGTGAGGATTTGCCATGCCTTTCACCATAATCCGACAAACGTTGTGGTTTATCCTGTCTTTATTAGGGGCAGCCCACGTGATTTACATTCAATTAATTAAACCAAGTAGCGTGGCCAAACAAATTTTTCATTGATTGGCAGTGTCATTGCCTTCATCATTTCATCCAAACTATTAGAGATTTAAGGTTAATTAAAAACTGTCACACCTTGAAATGAGGGATATGTAGGTGACCTTTCCCTTGGATAGACTAGCTGAATATTGCTTTTATTCATCAAGCCATATCAAATGGCTATGAGTGTCACAAGCTCTATGGTTTTTGACCCGATCTCATCCAATGATAGTTGACAGGTAGGAGCAGTTCAGTGTACCATTTTAAAAGAATCAGTGGCACTAACTACAACAAACATTATTAAATTGCACAAACCCAGTAAACTATGGAAGCCTGGATAGGTGAGATAGCTGACCATAAGAAAATTAATAATTTCGCACATCTGCAGATGCTAGCCGATATTATCGTTCCTAGGTGACTGGATGAAGGGCACAAATACACAAATATAAACAAACAAAATTGGGCGAAAAGGCAAACACCAAAATTTACATGGAAAACCCTCTTTATGTGGAGGGAAAAATCATAGGAGAATTCCAAATAAAATCCACTATAAATAAATGAAAATAGTAATTATAATAAAATCCTTTCCAGTATTTTGCTCAAGAACTTCAGATATACATTGATTGGAGATAAATATAGAGGTTACCTCACTAGATGTCTCCATGGATATCTTTGAAAAATCACCTGTCCGCTCTTTAGGGCAATCAACAATGGTGAAATCAGATAAACACGAAGGCTAAATTCCTCTTGATGTTATTGTTAAGAAGAGAGAATGGCCAATGGCAAGTCGGATTCAAAGAAATCCAAACAAAAGCACTGGTTTTAGGGCATAAGCCAATTCTTGAACAATGAAAGGAAGAAGAAGAACAATTATAAAAGAATGTGACTCCCATGCAAATGGAAGAGCAATCAGAATCTCAAAAGAACAGGGCGGCTTTTTTTTTTTTGATGAAACAGGGCGGTTCTTTCCTGGCCAAAATGTCTTCAATCCTACCTAGGCTTTCTTCTCTTCTTTTCTCCTTTTTTTCTTATTTTTGACTTGGGCTGGACCCAATGTGCCATGCTCCCCAACATACATGGCTCTTAGATGCTTATCCGAGAACCTATTGACTTCATATCATGTTAAAAAAGGGGTCTGAGGACAGGTAATGAGACATGCATATATGGTCGATCTTTCAATTTTCTAGGAAATTCTGGGCGAGGTCTGGGTAGCCATCAGTGACATTTTAATTGCACTACCAGTGGATTTTAGTAGTAGTTTGGATCAGTGGACGGTACAAGAGGGGGATGGACATGGAGAAGGCTTCAAGGAAAAGAATCTCATAATTTCCACCAAGATGGTCAGCCACGCAATCAAAATCTTGCTTCTAAGTCTATAAAATGATGTCTGTGTGGTTGGAGAATTCTAATCCATCAAACCATGAAAGATCGCATTTAATGAAGCCACAGGAACCGATCATGTCCTAAAACTGCAGCACAATGAGGCTTGGCATGACTACATTTATTCTCACATTTCGGAGTTTTTCTTTCTTTACTTTTTGATTTAGAAAATGAATATGAGAGTTGTGACTAAGTGACCTGAGAGAGGGGCCTCCTTCGGTTTCCGGATATTTTCTCACGGTGTCAGTGCTGGATACTAGAAAATCTGATAACATGTTCATGTACAGGACCGAGTGGCTCGCAAAAGACCATATGTTTCACTGGTCACTCTCATGCTGATCAAGGCTTGATGGACTCAATTACCATCATTAGGAATGAAATAGTATAGATAATATCTATACGGATCTATTTTCGTATCTGAATCAATTTAGATATGGACAACAATTTGAAGATCTAATTAATATCCATATTCATATCCATAAAAAAAAAGATATAGATATGGATAAATAACTATCTGATCAGTATCCGAGTATCCAAATTTATTATAATCTTATATAATTTTATATAGCACTTATTATTTTTTAAAAAATATACCATCATATAAATATGCTATTAAATTGATTTATCATCTATTTAATAATATCTTTGATTTTGAAGTCATAAAATTTAATTATCCAACTTATATCTATAATTATATAAATATGAATTTTTACATCCGGATAATATATATCTGTATCTATATTTATATTTGTCAGATAAAACAAATATGGATGTGGATATACTGGTTCCGATCTGTATCCGATCCAATTTCAACCCTAGCTATGTATAATCAATATTCATCAACTTTTGATGGCTTACTGGCAATCACTTGATTAAGCCTCTCTGAAACTAATATGTGCTATAACAGGCATGTAGTCCAAGGTCATGAGAACTCATGTAGACATATTTTTAGTCTCATATTAGTTATGTACTTGGTAGATCTTGGATACTTATACAAAATCAAAGAATTCCAACTAATACATTCTAGATAGCCTTTGTAGCTGAGGTCCTGGCCAGATTATTACAAATGATATTAAAGTGGATCTGATCCATAAGCCCATATGAACTAAGAATACTACAATGCAGGTTCATTAGGATAGACTACGAGCTGCTTGTGATATCTATGATGGATTTGTGGTACTTTTGATTGGATATGAAAGGATTTGGATCCTTAATCTGATGAGGATGTCAGCGTTTTAGACTTTGTTCCTGAATTATACATGAGTGGTGATGTCTCAATTGCTCAAAAAGACTGTAGCCTAATGATCGCAACCTTTTTCCATTAGGAGGATTTTGGACGTTTAAATTTTGAGAGTTATAGTGGAAGCATTCAACATGAGTAGTTCTTCCATTATTTCATGATATGAGGGAGCATTGCCACTGTTGAAGAATTTAGAGAGACAATATTGAGATGAATATGATTGTATATACACTAACACATCCCCTTAAACTCAAGGTGGCATAGAAGATGATAGCTTGAGTTTAGATAGAAGATCATGAAGACGTGCTGTAGAATGACTTTTAGGGAAATATTGCAAGTTGATCTATAGAAGATGTGGAGTAAAGTTGGATGTGATCTTGTTGCAAATTGTTCTTAATAAAATGATAATCAATATCAATATATTTGGTCTGCTTTTGAAAGACATCATTATAGGCAATTTGGATAGCACTATGATTGTCACAATAAAAAGAGCAGACTTAGATTGTTGTACACCCATATCAGCAAGTAACCATCAAAGTCAAAGCAACTTAGAAGTAGCATCAGCAAGAGCATGATACTTTGCTTCAGTACTGGATCGAGCAATAATTGTTTGCTTTTTACTACGTTAAGAAATAAGAGAATCACCAAGTAAGAAATAATATTCAGTTGTAGACCGTCGGTCAGTTAGATCACCACCCCAATTAGCATCGGAATATGCATGAAGATATAAAGAGGACAGAGAGAAGTGAAGTCCATAGAAGATTGTGCCTTTGATACATCTTAATATGCATAGAACTGTAGCATAATGAACCAAATGAGATGCAGCCATAAATTGACTAACAATATGAACAGTATATGATATATCGGGCCGAATAACTGTAAGATAGATAAGATTGCCAACCAGCTGTCGATAAAGAGTAGCATCAAAAAGAAGTTCCCCATCTGTTGGTCGAAGTTTAGCATTTGATTCCAATGGTGTATCAACAATCTTACTATCAAATATCCCAGCTCGAGATAAAAGATTAGAGGCATATTTGGTTTGAGATAAATAATAACCATCAGATGATGTAGTTATCTCAAGATCTAAAAAGTAGCTTAAAGAACCTAAATCTTTCATTTCAAAACTGTTAGCTAAGCGAGCACTTCAAATCACGAATCTCAGTAAGATCATTGCTAGTGATTATCATGTCATCTATATAAAGTAGCAAGATAATGGTGTCTTGATTTTATTTTTAAGAAATAAGGTAGAATCATGTGGACTAGAAGAAAATCTAACATTCTAAATAGTAGTGCTAAATTTGAAAATCAAGCACGAGGAGCTTGCTGAGCCCATATAAAATTTTCGAAATTTACAAACTTTATTGGAAGAATGATCCAGTCTAGACGGAGGCTGCATATAAACCTCTTCTTCAAGATCACCATTGAGAAATATATTTTCAATATTCATCTAAAAAAGAGACCATTGACGAACTACAACAACTGCAATGAGAGCTTTCACAGTGGTAATATGTACCACAGGGGTAAAAGTCTCCTCATAATCTATACCATACTCTTGAGTAAATCTCTTTGCTATCAAGTGGCATTCAATACTTCCATCAGATTTGATCTTGATCTTATACACCCATTTACATTTATCTAGAGTTTTCCTTGAGGTAAATCAACCAAGTCTCAAGTTTATTTTCTCTAAACATTGAGTTCTTCTTTCATTGCATGCTGCCATAGAGGGTTAGAAGAGGCTTCATGGAAAGCGTAGGGTTCATGAAGGATGGCAAGGGCAGAATAAATATGAAAACCATCAAGCCTAATATTTTGAATTCTATTTTAGACAGGATAATGATTAGAGAAATGAGAACCGGAAGAAGGCATACCTGTAACAAGGGACTGATCAAGAGATTCATCTGATTGTCCAGAATCATCGGGAGAAGCTGTAATAATAGTTATTAAGTTTCAGTGACTACAGTCTTTCATCATGATCAGGGAATAATTTAACATTGAGATTAGTGAAAATAAATTTTCATGATTAAAGTCAACATTGAACTTCGAGATACTAGAAATATTTGTTTTCCAAAAAATAATATTACGAGAAACTTGAAGATGTTTGCTAATAGGATCATAACAATGATAGCCTTTATGTTCTATACCATACCAAAGAAACAACATAATCTAGAATGTGGTTCCAATTTGTTGTATTCGTGTAGTTGAAGAAGAACAAAACATGCACAACTAAAAGTTCTAATATTAAGATAATTAAGAGAGGTACCATATAGATGCTCATAAGGAGATTGACCTGTAGTAACCTGAGAAGGAATCTGATTTATAGTATAAATAGCAGTAAGAGTAGCTTTTCCTCAAAATTATTTAGGAATAGAAGTAGGTATAAGCAAGGAATGTATAGTATCAAGAAGATGCCTAAGTTTGCAATTTGTCCGAAGATTTTGTTGGGAAGTGTCGGGATAAGAAGAGTGAGAAACAGTACCATCCTGTTTAAGAATATCAAACATTGCAGACTGTTTGTACTCTAATACATTATCAGATTTCAAAACCTTAATGTTATAGAAAAATTGTGTTTTGACCATGATAGAAAAATCACTATAAATACTAACCAGTTTAGACCTATTACATATTAAATAAATCTAAGTAAATCAAAAAAATCATCGATAAATATAACAAAATAGCGAGATCCTCCCATTGAAGGAATAGTATATGGTCCGCATATGTTAACATGAATAGGATCAAATCGTGCAAAAGAAAAGAATTGCTTTTATTAAAAGATAAAGCTGGTTGTTTGTCAAGTTGACAAGCACGACAATTAAAACCATTTAAAACAACTTTGCCTAATTTTTCCACTAGATGCTAAGGTCTTAATTTTAGCTTTGGAAGCATAGCTTAAACGAGAATGCCAATTACTATGAGACTTTGAACCATATTTAACCACAGCAGCTGAAGACTGACCATGTGAGAGATGCATAAATATAAGCTTAAATAACCATCCAACTTTACGGCCTATCCCAACAATCCTTTTGGTCAGTAAATTCTACACAACAACACCCTTATGTGAGAAGAAAATGTTAAAACCAAGATCGTACAATAGAAAGTAGGTTCATGGATAATTTTGGAACAAAATATGTGTCAGGAACAGACAAATGTGATGTATGGATAGAACCAATATGACTGATATTTATAAGTGATCCATCAGTGGTTTGTATAGGTGGAATAGTTGAGACAAGTGTTTTAGATGAAAAGCAAGATAAATTAGAAGTCTTGTGATTGTAGTATGCTAAATCAAATAGCTAAGAAGAATTACTTGATGTGACTGAGAAAGCAGAGGATTGTAAGTTTGCACGAGATAGAACCTGATTGACAATTGTCTCAAGGTCAGCCCTAGAAAGGTTGGATGTACCGGATAACTCCTCAACCTTTGTATCATCTGAACTATGAGCTGCAGTAGCAGGATGCCGAGGAGGGAATCGAGAACCAGTGAATTATTCATTTTTCTCTTGTTCATGCTTTTCTTATTTTTCAATTTTCCGCATTGTTGAATAGTGTCGCCCTCTTTCTTACAATATTTGCAAGAATAGATGCAATAGCCAATGTAGGAGAAGATGGTGTGGCTAAAACAGAATTAAAGAAACATGTACAGTGCTTCTTTGGGTCTCCTCTGCAATGAGTTCAGCAACAGCCTTATCAAGGCCAGAAAATGGATCATGGTGCAGTAAATTAGTTTAATATTTTCATAATCATTACGTACTATAGTAACAAACTGATATGAGTACAACTCATCATAATATTTGTAGAAAATAGTATCATCCTAATTACACTGCCATTTTGATTCAGACGAAGCTAGTTGATCCTAGTTATAAGAAATTTTGGAATAAAAGTTAGAGATAGACTGACATGTTTGCTGTCGCATCCCATGCAAAGTATTCCAACATTGCCAAGTTGGTCAAAATGACCAAATTGTTGTCTAATAGATCGCACCAAACCATGAGATAATTTTGTGGTTATTACTGTCCCATTCTTCAAGATGGATTTTATAAGCCTTCTCAGTCCTAGTATTCCATTTGATAGATTCTTGAAAATCACCTGTGACATAATGCCACAGTTCGCATCCTTTGAGAAAATTATGCATATCCTAAACCCAAAGTGTGTAGTTTGTATCATCCAAAATAGTACGGACCAGTTGAGTGACATCTTATTGAGCCATTGTGAGAAAGTTGGTAGGACCAAAAGGTGACGATCAGATGCAAATGCATAACGAAGTAATCCATGAATCAACAACAAGTAAAACATGGCAGAGAAGAGCCAATGGAGGATGGACCCATGCCAAGGGATGATAACATGGATGACATATGTCACCATCGATCAACTTCAAGAACGGCATATGGGGAGAGCAGTTGCACTGAAAGAGTCTGCAGAAAATCTTTCTTAAGCCTAGGACATAGGCTTTGTTGCAGCGAAGCTTAAAATCTGAGATTGGGATAGATCGGATGAAATCGAGCTGGAGATCGATAGCAGTCTGATCTAAAATGTCTTCGAGAAAACCTACAAGATAAGTCAAAAATTGAATGAGAATCCTCCGATTCTTGGCCCTTCGATGCTTAAGTCAGTTCGAGCTTCAAAAATAGTGAGTGAAAAAGAGTGATAGAGCACAAGAAGAGGGTGGAACTAGAAAATTGGACTGGATAGAAACTAGAGTCTTGTTCAAGAACTGACAAAGTTCCTACCAGTAGAGTCTCACTCTAATTTTTTAGAGATTAGAACTTACCATTGGAGGATCTCTAGCTCTCTATTTATAGAGGGGTTGATGAGGTCATTATAGAGTTTGTTAGACCGTTAGAAGAGTTTATTAGGTGGTTATAGCCAGCTGTAAATAAGCTAGAGTATAGCTGGATGTATTAGCTAGAAGTGAGGCCATACTTCGCTGTATCTGCTAGCTGTGGATGAGTTCATACTTAGCTGTATATGAGATTGTTGCCAGCTGTGGCTTAGTTGTAGAGATCAGATGGTTGCTGTAGGTAATGTAGAAGTTGACATCGACTATAGATCGATGCAAACCAGATGAGATCGGTCATTGGCTGACCTGAAACTGATATCATAGATATAGGTATTATCGATGTACTTTCCCTCAGGTCAGTAAACTCCCAATCTTGTTACTCATTGTCAAGTTTAATACACTGCACTCTATATTTTGAGATTAGTAATTTGGTGATCTTATGTGATGATGCCACATGATAAAAGATCGATTTAGTGCACTAATACTTTGTCCCCACTTCCTATGTTCTGAGTGACAGTTGTCAGATCGAGCATGGGAAGTAGAAATATCTATCAATTTTTGCGATCAAAAATAAATGTGTCATACCTCGATAATGCCAAAATTTTATTGCTTGACCGAAAATGGAGAGACGTGAGCTCCTTTCTAAAAATGATACGGTAGATCTTCCTGTCATCATTACCTGAGAAGGTGGTTTCAAAGCATCAAATAGGCATCTGCCATTTGTCAACACTTGATTTATTAATCAGTCCAACTATGGATCAGTTCAACATGGCAGAATTTGGTGAAGGCATGCCGAACCATCGTTTGACAAAATCGTTAGATTAATGCCAAATGTCACAAATCGATGATAGGGCCAGTTTATCAGAACCGTTAATTTATCTATAAAATACTTTCATTTCAGAACAACTGTTCATTTTTACTATTTTCCTATGGAGGTGCTGCCAGTTTCTTTCCAAAAGCTTCTCCATGCCTAACGGCCATCAAAGACAATAAGGAGTTCACTGGTGGTGGAGAAGAAGAGTTCCTTTTCATCTCTAGGAGAGTTTCATCAGGATTTTCTTAGGTAGAAAGTTTTCCTTTCTATTTTAAGCCTTTTTACTTCAGTTTTCCTTTCTTTTTCTATTCTTCAAGCTTTTCCCTTTCATTTTCCTTTTAGAGAAACCATTAGAAAACATGTCCATCCAGGGTGATAAGGGGAAAGAGGTTGCAGGTGACCCAAGGATTAGGTCGACCAACCTTTGTTAGAGTTTGATATGGAAAGTTTTCCTCGAAAAAACCCCGATATTGATTTCATAGATAAGGGGAGTCCAGAACAGCATGCAAAATCTCTTGTACATGGTCTCTTGGACTACTTCGATCCGAAAATAGAGGAATCCATCCTGATCGAGGAGAACCTAGTGACTCTTCGAGAGAAGTGTGACATCTCTGATGAGTACGAGATGTTAATGCTTGATCTGGAAGGTCGAGTTTTGAACCTCCAGAAGGCTGCATAGCTTTCTATAATGAAGCCCTCCGATCTGGACTTTGGTTTTCACTATACCTATTTTCTATGATGTTTTAATTTTATAGGATCCATCCTACTTAGGTGACCCCAAATGCCATCATGATGATCATAGTATTCATAATAATGTATAGCTTCCAGCATATAGAGCTTAGGATCTTCCTTTTAGGTCTTTAGTAGTTCTGAAGAAATATCCGTATGAGAAAGGTTGGTGGTATTTTTTTCTAAAAAATATAAATTTGGACCTAGCCTTCCTTCCTCCATTCATGGTTGGAAATGTCATTTTTTTGTTCGAGCCCCCATTCAATGAGGTTTTAGATCTTCTTGGGGGCATATAGACACCAAGTGGAACTCTTGTTATGAAATTCTCTTTGGGGATGAGGAGGCTCACACATCTCTGATTACCACGATAGTGCTTAAGCTGTCAAAGTTTGTTGATGATCAGGCATTGTATGATGCTGGTATCAGTCTGTACTCTCTTCAGGATAAGATCGATATATGTATTTCTTCCTTGACTCTGTTTCTTTTGCACCTTAATTTTTTAAATACACTACTTCTTTGCATAGAAATGAGGTTCGACCCAAAGAAATTGATAGATACAAAGAAGAGAAATAGGATCCAAAGCAAGCTTCTCCCACCCCTGCATCGAAGAGAATTAGGGGTGCAGAACCTCCTACAGCTCGGATGCCTTCCCGATCTTCTTCAGCCACTCCATCCCCGGCCACTTTGGGGAAAAGTGACCCTTTAAGAGCCGCACAGAGTAATTTTCCTCGGGCACCATCGTTCGAACCTCAACCTCACCCACCAACTAATGCGAGAAAACCAAAGGAAAAGGATAACGCTCATCCTGTACCCTCAAAGTCAAGCCAAAAGCCTACCTCTACCGTGGCACCATTGACTTCGGTCGAAGGAGACAATGTCGGGTGGATGTCTTTACTGGAGTGATCTCTACTTGATCACAATCTTCTCACCTTGGTGTTGTCGAAGGTTGATATGGAGGCATGCTGAAAGAATAAACTGGAGGAGATCATTAATCATGATTTCGAGCATCTTATGCATATAAGCATTTTTTTCTCTCTCTTCTTCTTTCTTTTTTTTTTTCAATCAGTGTTTAACCGATCTATCATTCCCTCATGTAGGTTGCTGTTGACTTTTAGGTCATGTATGAGAACATGACCTGGCTTGTAGCGAATAAAAGTGCCATGGATGATAATATGCTGATCATCGAGGAGCAAAAAAAGATGGCTGAAAAGAAAGCTGAAGAGAAGTCCAAGCTTGCAGATGGACTCAAAAATCAGCTCAACGAAAAGATGAACACATTGAAAGAAAGAAATCAGAATCTCCTGGACCTTCAGCGTAAAGTAAATGAACAGGAGATGTGCATTTTTGAGCTGCACGAACAGGCTAAGAAGAATGAGGAGCTGAAGCCAAGACTTCAAGAGGTGATGAAGGCCAATGAAATTCATGAAAAGGCCATTAAAGCCCTTAAGAAGAAAGTCAGATAGGAGCAAGATAAAGCGGTCAAGGCAGTGCAGCAGTACAAGGCCTCTGAAGAGTTTCAGAATAAAGTGACTGAGTGTTCTGAGAGGACATATGACTGCGGGTTCTATCAATATCGAAATCTAATCAAGAATTATTTCCCAAAGTCGACACTTCCAAGGTGGCTCCAAAGATTGCTATTGACATGGGTATCAGAGGAGAGCCTGAACCATCTGCCAGAGTACTTAAGGAACAAGCTAAGAGGGCAGATCAAGATGTTACCGAGGTCACCATTGCAGAGCCCATCTTAGTGGTGCCTTTAGCTGCGACTGAAGTCCTCGATATTAAAGTCATATCTGTGGAGTCTCCTGTTGTTGAGGCTGCTAACGAGCCGAAACAAATCAAAGAAGAGTCAGCTCCAAAGAATTCCAATATTCCTGCTGATATCCTGTAACTTCTTATTTTTTCTTTGGGATATATTGACCCAATATGGGTCTTTTTGATCTGTAATGACTCGATGTGGGTCTTTTTCTCAATGTATTCCTTTCAAGTTAATAAAAGTAGAATTTCCTATGTGTCTTGATCCGACTTATTTATTTTGTTACTTGGATAGATTTTTATAACTTTTCCAAAGTAAAAGAACTTTATACACAACTTGTAGGATAATAGTTCGATCATACTAAATAATTAACAAAGGAAACCTTTATCAGTTAGTAATTGATTTAAAGTTAAGATTCAAATGTACCTTTGTTTGATATGGCCTTGAATAGGTCAGATTCTCATCAGAAGAATTTGATCTTGGCTTTTGCATGTATTCATTTGATTTGGAGATCAGATCGGCATAGACTTGATCTGGAGATCAATATTGTTACCCGATATAACTTTGAATAGATCAAATTTCAATAGAGAGAGAAATTCGATCCTAAGTTCGATAGTCTTCATCTGATGTAACTTTGAATAGATCAGATTTTTAGTAGAGAGAATTTTGATTCAGAGATTGGTGTTTTAATCGATCAGGAGATTCTCTCCATCTTGGCCTTTCAGGGCTTACCGATTTGGAGATTTGATTTTTATTGATCAAGAGATCTCATCTTCGTGTCCTTCAGGGCTTACCGATTCAGAGATCGAATTTTATTGATCAAGAGATCTTATCTCCGTGCCCTTTGGGACTTATCGATCTAGAGATTAGATTTTCATTGATCAGAAGATCTTTTCTCCATCTTTGCCCCTTGGAGCTTATCGATCCAGAGATCAGATTTTCATCGATCGGGAGATCTTATCTCTATCTTTGCCCTTCGGGCTTATCGATCCGGAGATCGAATTTTTATTGATCAGGAGATCTTATCTCCATGCCCTTCGGGTTTATCGATCTGAACATCAAATTTTTATTGATCGAAGATTTTATCTCCATCTTTGCCCTTTGGGACTTACCGATCTAGAGATCAAATTTTCATCGATCGAAAGATCTTATCTCCATCTTTGTCCCTTAGGGCTTACCGATTCAGAGATCGAATTTTCATTGATCAGAAGATCTTATCTCCATGCCCTTCAGGGCTTACCGATCTGAAGATCGAATTTTCATTGATCGAAAGATCTTATCTCCATCTTACCCTTTGGAGCTTATCAATCTGGAGATCGAATTTTTGTTGATCGAAAGATCTTATCTCTATGCTCTTTAGGGCTTACCGATCTGAAGATCGAATTTTCATTGATTGGGAGATCTTTTCTCCGTGCCCTTCGGAGCTTACTGATAGATTGTGATGTTGTTAGGATACCGTGTTTATCAGTTTAAATATCTTACTTCTTAAAAAAATTAAAATATGTAGAGAGTAGCGAGTCGGATCGAATCAATGGAGAAAGCAGTGCTCTGATTTAAAATTTAATTTTATAAAAAAAGAAAGAAGATTTGGAAAAGTGATCAAAATTGGAAAGTAGTAATTAAAAGTGCAAAAAAATAACTTGGTACTAAGATTTACTAATTAGATCCTAGCTTTTACTTACAATAGAAATAAATTTTAAAATTTAAATTTGTATTAATTAAAATCTAAATTCTATTGTAAGAATTTTAAAGAATGCAGCAATCGAGGGCAAAAATTAAAAGTGTATAAAGAAAATTTGATACTAAGATCTACTAACTAGATCTTAACATCTACGTGCAATAAAAATAAAGCTTGCAATTAAAATATAGGAATTTAAAGAACATGAAATTAACTTTCATTGATTAAAACCAGAATTTTATTACAAGAAAATTAAAAGAACGTAAAAGCAAAGAACAAGAATAAATAGAAAGCTTGTAACAAAGATTCTTAAAGTAGATTCCGCAGCCTCATGGAAAAGATAGTTGATGACCTTGTTCTTCCTTCAAACTCCTTAGAGCATGCTGGTTTTCTCTCTCTTCTTCTATTTGGATCCCTATAATTTTCTCTCTATTTTTCTATCTATTTTTCCTCTTAATTCTTATTTTTTTCTATAATTCTCTCTGATACCGTAGCCTCCTTTTTATAGCCTGCAAAGTTTCCCAAGTCTTAGCAGTCCACAGACTCTCAAAATATCTTAAAATCGTGTCCCAAATGCATCCTAGTGATAACCCATTTTCTGGCCATTCGATCAACATCCAACCACCCAGATCATGCCTCATCAAGATCAGCATCAACACTGGTCATCGGATCATGCTATCAGGAGATTCTAGACCATTGGATGGTGCAAAAGGCTTCTTTGTTTAGTTCTTCCAATCGGCATCAACCACAACCGTCCGATCATGCATAGGAATGATTTCGGACCATTGGATCATGCAATAGATGTGGGCCACCTCCATAGTATATGGAAAGGAGTGCTACTGGCCGTCCGATCAAGTGTTCCACACCTCCCAGCCATTCGATGGCACAAAAATGCTGCCGCCTCTCCCATGCACCGCGATGTGGATCGAGCTGCAGACCGCACTTCATTTTTGTGGACTGGTCGGTCGGTGCACCGTACATCAAGCATTCTAATGGGTTGATTTGGGCTTGGTTTGGGTTCCATTTTGAGTTGATTTTGAGCCTAATTTGGTTTGGATTTGAGCCTCGCCTTTGGATCTTCATTTAGGATCCGTTTTGAGTTCGATTTACTTCCAATTTTCTTCTTTTCAACTCACGAATTGGGCTTTTATATTAATAAGTAGTTTCCTACAAAGATAAGAAATAGTATCAATTTTTAAAGAATAAAGATGAATTAATATATATTTTTATGCTTCTTATTAATATATTTTTAGAACTTATCACACCCCTCCAACTTGAACTTTGCTCATCCTCGAATAAAGAAAGGATTTAGGACTAAGTACCATTTAACTTAAAGTTTTGAATTTTATCAGGTAATTTCAAAAGGGCTATTGATGTTCAGTAGAGCGTGAGTGAATTATGTCATTGGGGTATTAGTACTAATCAATGTGAAAGTTAAGCCAAGAATATTAAATTTTTTTGAACTTTTTCTAAATTGCCCCTATCTTTATCTCTAAATCATTCTAACTTTCATATGGATAAGTATATTGTTACTTCCATCCTTTATTTATTAATTTTTTTATATTTCTTTAACATTGTACTGCTTTTGAGTGTCTTAACCCCTTGAGCTTTCTGTTTAATCCATATAGCAAGTTTTTAGCTAATGACTTTCGAACCAGATGGCTTTAGGGTACGAGGTATAAAATATCTCTTGAATTTACTAGCTTGAATCAAACAGATTACGAGTTAAGACTAGCTTTACAATAGAGTTTCTTTATCCTTCACATTTTTTGATGTAAAACTCATTGCTTGCTTAGGCAAAGAGGCCCGGTTACTCAGTATGAAGTTTTTAATTTTTTTTGATCAAATAATTTATTTTATGAAGAAACATATAGTTATCCTATACAAATACATAGTAAGTAAACTCTTCTTTGATGCCGGTAGGAGAAATTAGGAGTGCTCATATAAAATATTTATGTTCTAGAGTTAACTCTTTATTGGATTTCTTTAAAAATACTTGATTCAACTTGATTCTTAAGTATAATCGGATACCTAAATGCTAAATACTAACTTATTCGAAGACTTATTAAATTTTTTATTATTCTCTCTCCAACTTAATCGATATTGTCCTCAATGGAATAAGAAAATATAGTATGATCAACAAAGAGGAAAAAAATGAGAGATGTCACCTGATCTAGATGTCTACTTGATTCAACCTAGCCTTCATGATTCCACTCAAAGTCTTTTCAAAATTGGTTCTTCCCCCAGCTTAGTCCTAAACTTAAAAAGAAGGTAAGCTAAAAATATAAAAAAAAATTCAAATGTAAGAGCTAGGTTGTCTCCCAACAAGCACTAAGTTTATCGTCCTCAGTCAGACACGAGTCAGATTCCTAAATAAACTGAAAAAAAAATAAAAGTCAAATGCAAGGATCTGGATTGCCTCTCAGGAGTGCTAAGTTTTAAGTTTTCAACCAGACTATACCGACTCTCTCACCTATCCAGGATCAAATACTAGATTGAAAAATTCTAATGGGTGAGATGAGTCAAACAGGGAATTTATCTTTTGAACTTTGGTTTATTCAATGGGCTCATCCAGAAAATCATCTTTCATCAAATCTAAGGAGGAATCGAACTCAACTATCTCATCTATCAGATTAGAACAGCTTTTCTCCTTATGAGCATACTTTGAGGTGTTATAAACGTTGATTCTCACCTTCTGATCTCTAAAAGAAATATCCATAGCTCCTATTTTATAATTGATGTTGGCATTAACAGTGGCTAAGAATGGACGACCTAGAATTATGAAATTCTAATTTAGTTCTTGAGATGGTCTAATATCAAATATGAAGAAGTCTACTGTGAAATAATATTTGTTTACTCTAACTAAAATATTTTCAATCAGACCACATGGTGTTTTATAGATCTATCAGCTAGTTACAAATAACTAACGTGGGTTTCTGTTCTCCCATCTCAAATTTTCATAGATCGAGATTGGAAGTAGGTTCACACTAGCTCCTAAATCTAACAGGACTCGATCAAAGATGATGTCTCCTATAACACATAAAATTAAAGGAGTACAAGGATCTTTCATTTTCTGAGGCAATGGGTTCAACAGGATCGATTTACATTCTCAGACAGCATAATTCTTTTTATGGTTCACAACTCATACTTTTGGATGTAAAGCTTTTTGAGAAATTTAGCATAAGCTAGAATGTGCTAAATCGTGTTGAGGAGAGGTAGTATGAATTTGCTTAAGTAATTCTATTAAGTCCTCGTTGTGTGCTCCTTATTTTTTGCAGGAAGAACCAGCTTCTAGAGCTGAAGGGAATAGGACTTTAGGTTTATATATCTCGGATAACTCATCCACTCTCTTCTTTCTTTATCTCTCTTACTCAGATTGGAGCCAGCATTAGTATCAGTTTCGGGCTCAGATTCTTCTATGCAGTTAGTCTCAGTACTAACCTCTTCTTCTAAGTCCATATTTTGGCTAGTATCAGTATTAGCCACTCTCATCTGATCTTGGTATGGGTCCTTAATAATCCTACAATTTCTAAGCTTAGAAATTACTTTGAAATTCTCAAATTGAAGATTATTAGGTGGGACATTGGATTGATGACTAGGTCTAGGTGGTTGGTGGATATTGGGTGGGTTGTTCCTGAGATTCACAATCTGTTGGCTCAATAATTGACCTAGTTCTCTCCTCATGGTAGACTCAACTAACTATCCTATTTGTACTTCTAACTTGACGATGGATTATTGTTGGATCATAATTAGTTGTTGAAGTTGAGTAAACCTATCGTCAACTAGTTTGATCTGTTAAGAAGGTGGGTATAATCACTGATTGTAATATGGTGGCTGAGTAGGCTGATTAGGCTGACCTCTATTATAGGCATAATTTTAGTACTGGAGCCTATTTAAAAATTTTGCATAGAAGGAATTTGGGTCTGACCTGAATCTATTGGGTTTTCAAAAAATTGGGTGGTTCCTCTAACTTGAATTATATATGTTCATAAATGGATCATTAATCAGCTTAGAATAGCCTTGTGTAGCTTGGATTTATTCTTGAATGAAAAGTAGAAATATGCAGCTGTGGGACATTCACTCATATGATGGACTGAGTTAGCATAGATAGAATAAATCTTCTGATAATTAGAAGGTGATGTATATTGTGCAGAAGATTATTGACCTAGAACTAAGACTTGATCTAACTTCTGGGTAAGAAGGTTGACTTTATCTAATTTCTGAGTTATCATGTTCAAGTCAGTCTTAGAACTAGAGTCTAAATGTTTGATCTCAAAGATTTCTGTCTGCTTTTGGTGAAGAATCGATCTTTCATAGGAAGATAATGAAGCATGATTGATTGAGTTTTCACTTAAGATTTCAAACAAGGCATAGGCTTCATCCTCGCTCTTGCTCATGAATGCACCTCTACAAAATGCATCCACCATCTGTCTATATTGGTCTCCTAAGCTCTCATAGAAAGCTTGAATAATTTACCACTTAGGTAGACTATGGTGTAGATATTTTCTAAGAAGTTTCTTAAGTCTCTTCCATGACTCATGAATTTGTTCTCCTGGAAGCTAAGTAAATCCAGTGATGGCTCACCTCATTGTCTTGGTTTGACCTATGAGATAGAAAATCTTAATAAATTCATGCTGTATTTTAGCCCAAGTTTGAATTGATCTTCTTATTATGCCAAGCCAGTGCTTGGCTTTATCTTTTAGTGAAAAAGGGATCAAGATCAGTCTAAATGCATCATCAGTAAAATTTTGGATCTTCACTATGGATCAGATTTTTAAGAACTCATCTAGATGCTTATAAGGATCTTCATTGGTGTTCCCATAGAAAGATAGGAGCATCTGGATTGTGATCAACTAGATCTCATAATGACTTATAGGAATATCAGGTAAGTGGATACAAATCGATGGGTT
Organism: Elaeis oleifera; assembly: GCA_000441515.1. NCBI lineage: Eukaryota > Viridiplantae > Streptophyta > Magnoliopsida > Arecales > Arecaceae > Elaeis > Elaeis oleifera. Next base: position 284,164 of record KE505000.1, on the reverse strand, counting down.
ATAGGTGGAAGGAATAAAGTATTCTCTCATCTATCTTAGTGGTTCTTTAGGATTTTCAGTTATTTGATTGTCAGGTTTAACTTGGATCAATCGTTCAATTTTAGGATTGGGTTCACCTAGGTCAGAAAAAAAGATCTCCTATCGTGCATGTACAAGTGCAAATCCTTATGTGTGTGGTTCAAATTTTTTTTTTTAAAGAAAGAAGGAGAGAGGAAGAAGAAGAGAAGAAGAAGAAAGAGAGAAGTTTAAAGATGAGAACCTAAGAGAGTCCTAGACTTAGAGATGATAGATGAGAAGAATTAGTTATGATTAGATATTAATTGCAATCAAGTTAGCACAAAGTGAACTCTCTATCCTGATGTTATCTTAAATCTAGACAGCTCCTAACTATTCCAAATGTACCGTCAAGCACTCCAAATATGAACCTAACCAACTAACTGATCAAATAAGTATAAGATTAGTGGGGTTCCCCTGTTGCTTTCTTTAGACATCAACTAAGTTGGTCAGGTTAGCGAACGAAATCAATTAAATAACTATCTTTCTTTGAGACGTAGTTCCTGAACTATTTTCTAAATACCAATTGATCAACTAGGCCTAATCTAGTTCAACTTTTGAGGTCACTTGTCCTATCGAGCTCGAATTTTTTAAGGACTGACATCTAGTTAATTTTAATTTAGAAGCTTGGATTAATGAGGGATGCTGGTTTGTTGTTTCTGGGCTAAGAAAGGATAATGAAAACTCCATCTTATCTTATTAATGAATGCTGTCCTTAAGTTAATTTGAGATGAATATGCACAATCAATTTCAAATAAGGAGTTCTATGCAACTAAATTAGATGCATGAAACTAATTAAACTTGAGAGGCTCATCTTGTCTCCAACAATTACAAAAAAAAATCTAAATGATGGATGCTCTAAGCAATTAAGGTTTCTACTCTTATCATGAAATTTGATTAGGTCTAAGTGGTTATTTTAAATTAATTTAAAAGAAAGTAACTAA
>KE505000.1:231663-246178 GCA_000441515.1 Elaeis oleifera | reverse complement strand
ATAGGATAAAATTAAATTATTCCGTCTCAGATTTGATGAAATCTGGAAGATCCTACACAGGAAAAAGGCGGTTTTCCTTCACTCAGGTAAGTAACCCATCTCAGAGAGCTAAAACTCTGCTTCTCTATTTTCGTATCTGACTTGAGCGTCAGAGGGTCCTCGTCAAAGCACAATCTTTCGGTCTGAATTTTTTGCAGGTTGCTCCAGCACTGTGCTTCTCGATTTTCCAGCGTCAACCAGAAACAAGCCACAACAGATAGAGAAAGGGCCGAATCTCAGGTCTTGTAGAAAAAAGCAGACAAGTCAGAAATTCTCAAAGATGACGCCACACAGGACTTCCTTCTGGAGAACCAACACCTCCACCTCCCGACAGGTGCAGAATGAAATAAATCATTCTGCTTCCGCACCTCCGACGATGGCGGAGGTTCCTGTGTCGGTGCAGCAACCCGCAGCAGTGACTGTGGAGCAATTCAACCTATTTTTCTAATAGATGCAGCAATTAATAGCTATCGTTCAGACAATGATCCAACCTCCGTTGGTATCACAGCCAACGAATCAAATCCAATGACTGACATCGGATCATATCCAAAAGCCAAAGAGACGGCAGTCTCTGAGTCCTTGGTCGGGGCATAATTCAACCCCCGACCGACGATCTCCTCCACGCTCTGAGGTGCATACCAAAAGAGATGTGGAAGTCGAGCGAAGACTTCAAAAAATGGATCAGAGGATCTAGCCGATTTGCAACAACCCGTCAGCCTCATCCGATGGGTTTGATTCTGAACCACCTTTCATGGCGAGCATCCCCCGGGAAACAATCCCACCAAACTTCAAGGTTCCCCAGCTGGAGAGCTATGATGGGATCATAGATCCCGTCGATCATGTCAATAGCTTTCGAGCAGTTATGCTCCTTCAGGAAGCCTCAATGCTATCCTGTGTCGAGCCTTCCCCTCCACTTTGAAAGAGGCGGCCCAACATTGGTACTCCAGTCTGAAGCTGACTTCTATTCACTCTTTCCGACAGCTGAGCCAACCCTTTACTGCCCACTTCATCATTAGCCAGCAATAACAGAAGCACTCAGAGTAACTCCAGACCATTAAACAGAAGGAGGATAAGTCCATTCGATCTTACGTAGCTCGGTTCAACAGGACTATGTTGGAAGTTCACGACCTAGATCACTCGATCGTAATGTCCATCCTGAAGGATGGATTGTTGATGGATGGCTTCAAAAAGTCACTATTGAAGATCTTTCCCCAGGATTTTTCGAAAATACTGGCTTGGATAGGGAAATACGTCCGATTGAAAGACTCTCTAATGGAAGAAATCATCCGAATAACCTCGACTGTGGGGAATGAAGAGCAGGATGGGGCTCGCTTGCCCAAGCGAAATGGTGAAAATCACCCCCATTCAAGATCCTCGTCGAGAAGAAGGCGTATTTCGTCGAGAAGGAATCGTTCACCTCCAAGGCGAATGGGTGATCTCACTCCTTTAAATACTTCTAGGAAAGAGATCTTGATGGAGGTGTGAGCCGAGTTGCCTTCGTCTCTTAAGATGCAGACAAATCTGAGGCACCGTGATCCAGACAAGTATTGCCTCTATCATCATGACCACGATTACGATACTGAAGATTGTTACCAGCTCAAGGAGGCAATTGAACATTTTATCCAGGAGGGAGACTAGATTGGTTCATCTGATGGTAAGGTCCTCCACACCGATATTCTCCAAGAGCTGGACAGCAGCAGTGGAGATATCCTGCGCTTCAGCAATGACAGCACCAGCCCCCTTAGCCTCAACCTCAGTTGGCACCAGTACAACTGCAAGATGAGGGGCAGGCGGTAGTAGAAGATCGACCCCTGCGGAGTGAAATTCATATAATAATTGGGGGGTTGTCTAAGTCGGTGGAGCCACATACGGCGAAGAGGCCTCAGCTTGAGGAGCCAATGATCTTCACAGAATAAGATACTGAAGGTGTACAAACCCCACATAATGATGCAGTGGTTATTACTGCTAATATAGCTGACTACAATGTACACCATATTTTCATCGATAATGAAAGTTCTGTTGACATTTTATACTTTACTGGTTTCACTGCAATGGGATTTGTTTCGAATAGTTGAATAAGTTCAATACTCCAATCCAAGATTTCTCTGGGAGTTCAATAATTTTGGAGGGGACAATCAGACTGCCCTTACCTTGGGAACCAAATCTAGATAGGTGACTGTTCATATTGATTTTCTTGTGCTTAACCTGCCGTCGGCCTACAATGCAATACTTGGCCGACCAAGTCTAGGAGCACTGAAGGTAGTAGTGTCGAGCTACCACTTGATGATGAAGTTTCCGACGGAAGCTGGAGTAGGGCAAGTCTGAGGCAATTAAGCCATAGCTCGACAGTATTTTGCTGCTAAGCTATAGGCAGAGGAACAGCCGACGGCGTTCCAACCTAAACTCCCAATAGGTTTGGATGCTCGTAATGATCTGGCTGGAGAGCATGCTCGACCGTCCGAAGATCTAGTGCAAATCCCCCTGAAGAAGAAAAATCTTCATCAAACTGTGAAAATCGGATCATCTATAGATTAGGTAACCAAACTCGGCTAACTGCTCTTTTGCAGAAAAATATGAACCTATTCACTTGGATGGCAGCAGATATGCCTGGCATTGACCCAGAGGTGGTGACTCATCACTTGAAAGTGGATCCGACCTTCCATCCTATAAAGCAGAAGAAGAGAAGCTTTGCCTCAGAGCGCCGGAAGGTAACTGTTGAGGAGGTGGACAAGTTGGTCAAGGCCGGCTTCATCCAAGAAGCGATGTATCCTGACTGTTTTGCTAACGTGGTGCTAGTCAAGAAGGCGAATGAAAAATGGTGCATATGCATCGACTTCACTTACCTGAATAAAGCCTATCCCAAAGATAGCTATCCTCCCCTCCGAATAGATCAATTGGTGGATGCCACTTCTGGGTATGAGCTCCTCACTTTCATGGATGCCTTCTTCGGTTATAATCAAATCCGGATGGCACCTGAGGACGAGGAGAAAATGGCCTTTATTACTGACTCTGAGCTCTATTATTATAGGATAATGTCCTTTGGGCTAAAGAATACTGGGGCAACATATCAGCGATTGATGAATAAGATATTTAAAGATTAAATTGATCGCAACATGGAGGTCTATGTAGATGATATATTAGTGAAAAGCCAAGTCACCTCAGATTACATAGCCGACCTCCAAGAAACCTTCAACACCCTATGCCGATTTCAGAAGCAGTTGAACCCTACAAAATGTACCTTCGAAGTTAGCTCTGAAATTTTTTTTGAATTTATGATCTCCCAAAGAGGAATCAAGGTGAATCTGGAGAAGATTAAGATGATTCTGGAGATGTTCCCACCAAGAAATGTAAAGAAAGTCCAGTGCCTTACTAGGAGGATTGCCTCACTTAATCGTTTCATTTCTAGATCAGCTGAGAGATGTTTGTCATTTTTTTAAATCCTTAAGCAGCCGAGGGACTTTCAATGGATGATTAAGTATCAAAAAATATTTGAGGAGTTGAAGCAATACCTTAGCTCGGTATCCTTGCTTACAAAGCCCCAACTTGGAGAAGAATTGTTACTCTACCTTGCCGTGTCTCCATCAGCAATTAGTGCGATTCTTATTTGAAAAGAAGGATGAATCCAAAAATCAATATATTACCTAAGTAAGGTCCTTCAGGATGTTGAGACCAGGTACATAAAGTTGAAAAAATTGATATTATTTGATCATCATGGTAAAGAAGCTCCGACCCTACTTTCAAGCTTATACAATAGTGCTGCTCACAGATCAACTAGTCAAGGTAGTCCTCCACCATTCGGACACGTTGGGATATGTTGCAAAATGGGCCTTACAACTCTCTGAGTTCGATATTAAGTTCCGTCCAAGATCTTCAATCAAAGCTCAAGTCTTGACGGACTTCATCCTTTAGTGCACCATCCCCAATGAGGGCTCAGAGGCTGTGGAGAGCAGCTTAATGGTGCTAGAGGAACAAATAAATATGGATCCTAATTCTGAAGACCAATAAATTCTTCACGTGGATGGGTCTTCCAATTCATCAAGATCAGGAGCCGGGGTCATCTTAACCAGGCCGGAAGGTGATGTGGTGATGTATGCTCTGTAGTTTGAATTTTTAGTCATCAACAATGAGGTAAGTATGAGGTTTTAATTATCGGGCTTAGACTTGCAAAGAATATGAGAGCCAGATACTTGAAGGTCTTCAGTGACTTTCAACTGGTGACGGGGCAAGTCAAGGATGAATATGAAGCTCGAGAGAAGAATATGAAGAGGTACCTTGAAAAGGTAAAGAACTACTATATTTTTTAAGCTTTGATATCCGACAGGTACCTCAGACACAAAACACATGGGCAGATGCGCTATCAAAGCTAGCAGCCTCTCTATCGTCCGAAGTCCAAAAAAGAACTTATATCGAGGTATTAGAGAACTCAAGCCTGGAAGAACCTCTTACTGTTCAGCAGATTGAAGAAGAGCCTTGCTGGATTAACCCCTTGCTGAAGTACCTCAGATCAGATGAATTACCATCTGACAGTCGGAAAGTTCGAAAAATCCACAAGCAGGCTGCTCGCTATGTGCCTCATGATGATAAGTTGTATAAGTGATCCTTCTCTCTCCTGCTTTTGAGGTGTCTGCGATCGTTTGAAGCATACTACGTGCTAAGGGAGGTCCATGAGGAGATTTATGGAAATCATTTGAGCGTAAAGACTCTTTCTTATAAAATCCTCCGGTAAAGCTATTATTGACCCTCGATGCAAAGGATGGCTTTGATTTTGTCAGAAGGTGTGATTGCTACTAGAGAATTTTTAATATTCAGCATCAACCAGCGGTGCCCCTTCTATCGTCGCTCCATGGCCTTTTGCTCAGTAGAAAATGGACATCCTGGATCTCTTTCCTCAAGCCTTAGATCAGTGTAAATTTCTCTTGGTGGCCATTGATTATTCCACAAAGTGGGTGGAGGCTAAGCCCCTGGCCCAAATAATAAAGGCTAAAGTTAAAGACTTCATTTGAAAATTCATTATTTGCTGCTATGGTGTCCCAAGGGCGCTGGTAACTGACAATGGCAGGCAATTCAGTGGCTCACGACTCCAACAATTCTATGAAAATTTTGAAATTGAACAACGTTTCACCTCAGTCAGACACCCACAGACAAATGGGGAAGCCGAAGTAATGAATAGGACTCTCTTGGAAGACCTGAAAGCTAGACTTAATCGGACTGGGGGGTCCTGGGTGGACGAGCTGTATCATATGTTGTGGGCATACCGAACAACTCAGAAAATTTCAACAGGAGAAACTCCATTCAACCTCGCATTTAGAATCGAGGTAGTTATACCAATTGAGATTGGGCTTCCTTCCTTCAATGTCAAGGAACGAGGATACCAATTTTGAATGGTTGCGAACCAACCTTGACCTAGTTGAGGAGAGTAGGGAACGAGCTACTATGTGAATGGCATCCTTCCAACAAAAGGTGGCTAAGTACTATAATTTTTGAGTCAAGTCTAAGAAATTTCGAGTTGGTGATCTGGTGCTACGGTGCTTTGAAGTCTCACAACCTGCGGAGCGAGGAAAGCTATCACTTAATTGAGAAGGTCCTTATCAGGTGGATGAGATAGTACGTTCCAAAACTTATAAACTGAAACAGCTTGATGGAACTCTACTCCAAAGACCATGAAACTTGGCTAATCTCCACATATATTATCAATGATGTTGTAATTTTACTGAAGCATATACATGAATGAACACTCTGATTTGTCAACATCGGTCCTTCCATATATAAGTACGAGTTATATTTAAAACTCAACTTTTGATCGACCTCGAGATGTTAAAAGTCTTTGATCGGCTTATATTTGAAACTTGGCCTTTAATCGGTCTTGAAATGTTAAAAGTCTTTGATCAGCTTATATTTAAAACTCGATCTTTGATCGACCTCGAGATGTTAAAAATCTTTGATCGGCTTATATTTGAAACTCGACCTTTGATCGATCTCGAAATGTTAAAAATTTTTGATCGACTTATATTTAAAACTCGACCTTTGATCGACCTCGAGATGTTAAAAATTTTGATCGACTTATATTTGAAACTTGGCCTTTGATCGACTTATATTTGAAACTCGATCTTTGATCGACCTCGAGATGTTAAAAGTCTTTGATTGGCTTATATTTAAAATTCAATCTTTGATCAGCCTCGAGATATTAATCGCCTTTGATCGGCTTATATTTAAAACTCGACCTCTGATCGGCCTCGAGATGTTAAAAATCTTTGATCGGCTTATATTTGAAACTCAGTCTTTGATCAACCTCGAGATGTTAAAAGTCTTTGATTGACTTATATTTGAAACTCGACTTTTGATCGACCTCGAGATGTTAAAAGTCTTTGATTGACTTATAGTTGAAACTCGACCTTTGATCGGCCTCAAGATATTAAAAGTCTCAGATCGACTTATATTTGAAACTCGACCTTTGATCGATCTCGAGATATTAAAACCTTTATGTTTTATGGCGATCATGTGGAGTCAGTATGATTCAGAAAATGATGATATAAAAACATATAATAAAATATGTACATGAACGTATGGTTAGAAAGTAATTTTAATTCCAACAAGAAAGTATTTATAAGTCTGGTCAGCTCTGTCTGACATTACAAGATGAAAAAAAAATGAAGAAAAGGAAAAGTTAGCTATTTGGCTGGTGGGGCATCGTCAGTTGGCTACACCTCTTCGATGCGCCATGCTCTATGGAAATCATGAATTCAAAAATATATAAGTATTCGCTCGCTTTTCGCATAGCTGCATCAAGACGTCTTTTATGTCCATCTCGGGATTGGGCAGCTCGGACAGATCAAGTTGTGGGTATAAAATTCGAAGTATATTCCGACATAAGCTGTAGCCGGAATGACAGCCGACAGCAAATATCGTATGGATCGTCGATTGAGAACTATCCATCAACTGCTCATGAGATTGAGAAGGAGAAGCTCCTTCTTCTCCTGTCGGAGATCGGCCCTCTGGTTCTCGCTCTTTCGATCAAGATCTTTCATCATGGGAGACCGAAGAAGCTCTTTCGAGCCAACGTCGATAATAGGAGCAGTCACTTGGATGCCTCGCTGCTGTACATCCTTGGAAACAGCGACGGTCTTCTTGCCACTCAATGTCCTTTGCAATTTTGAAATTTCCTCTCTGGCATTGTGGAGTTCATCTTGAGTTGCAATGTCCGCATAGACCTTGCCCATCCAAATTCCCTATACTTGATTAGGGACTTCAAGGCATGGATTTCTTCATGGGCAAAGTCAAGCTGACAATGATATACTGTCAATTTCGCCGCCATGCTCCAGGACTTCATTCCCACTGCATCGGATACCCTCCGCATCTCTTTCATCAATTGTGTCTTCTCGGCACTGTGTGCCACAACTCCTTGCCAAACTTCTTATCGAAGTCTATTAACTTCTTTCTCGGCCTCATCAAGTCCTTTTGAGCCTTTTGATGTCTCTCTTCCGATTGACGGCCTCTCCTTCGAAGAATTTAAGTTTCTCCTCCAGGCTCTTGATATGAGCTTTAATATTAACTACCATCATTGGAGGAAGAGGAATGGCCAGTAAAGGAGCAGCAATTACCAGACCGACGTCGCAAGCATCATCTACTGACTATACAAACAATTGAAAGCGATAAATTCAAAAAGCTCGTAATTTTATTTCATTAATAAAAGTTTCTTACAGAGATAAAAAAGAGAGAAAGGGGCAAAAAGTACAAGCATTTAATTTCCGACCTTCTCTTAGGGAGTTGAATCTGAAGGAGGCTCGGAGAGACCTGCATCAGCAATTAAAAGGAGGCGGTTCAGCAACATTCTCCTTTTCGGAGATGAAAAGCTTGGAGGCAGTGTAAACTTTCTTGTCATCTTCATCTTCATAATCCAGAAAGACGAGATCAAGCTTCGAATGCTCCTCCTCTATTGATCTTTCGATAGTCAACCCAACCTTCTTTGTGAGCTTGATGAAAATCTTTTCACTGAAGGTCATATGACCGTTGTGGTATTCTTCAGATGCCTTAAATGCCTCCACTGCTCAAGCCATCTCCTCCATAAAGATAGGTGATGTCTTGAATTTCTCGATTGAAGAATGCTTGGCATCTTAAATGTGCTCCTCGATCCTTCTCTCCACCTCTTTCTCCCTCTCTAGGGTGAGGGAGAGATCGACCTCCACTTGCCCAAGGGCCCCCTAAAGATTTTTGACCTCAGTCTCTAGTTCTTTAATTTTCATCCGAGCTATTTGGACCTCCGTCTCGTCTTTCTTCTCAGCCTCGCACCTGCGCCTCTCTGGCCGAGCGGTCTGATAAGTTATCGAGAACATGGAGCAGCTGCATCTCAAATCGATTAAGTTAGAGAAAAGTTTAAAAGGGAGGAGGGGTGATAGGATAAATGCTACACCTGGTAACCTATAGTCAAAGACAGTTTTCTCAAACTAGAAACACTCATCCTGTCCATTTGCTTCAACTCTGCTAGAATTATAGAATTCTCAACAGCTTCCCAGACGGCCTTCCAGACTTGAAAAATAAACCCTCTAGAATGTCATCGGGAAGAGCCTCATCACCGTCAGCCTCCTTAGAAGACTCGACCCAAGCATAGGTCTTTGAAGGCTGAGACCGCTCGATGATTTCTTCTTGTGAGTCGGCGGGCAGGGTCGGAGTAAGTACAGATGTAGCCAAAATTGCTCCAACCTCGGAAGAAACTGTTTGGTCGACAGTAGCAGGCTGTCGACAGAGTTTGGCAGATTTTGGCTTTTCTTCCTCTCGGTCTCGGTGGCCTGAGTCTTTCTCTTCTGTGGAAGAGAGGCCTTCAATTTCATAATATCCTTTGCTGAGGGTTTCATTTCTACAATTATTCAACAAATGTCGGGTTAGAAAGCTACATAATTATATATATGTATAAAAGGGTGAAGAAAGTATGAACGATCCTACTCACTCCTGGGGTCGCTAGAGGAGACTCCAATCGAGAAAAGGGATTCACCAGACAAAAGCTCACCCAGATGAGGATTGTTGCGATCCAGGAGATCTCTAAGTTTTTTTTTCTTCGACACTCAACTCTACAGGCTTCAAGAATGAAGCTTCAATCTGATCCCAATCTGGAAGCCCCCAATCGTCTATCAAAGTACAAAAAACAAAAAGAAACGGCTCTTCCATCCATGAATAGGCAAAGGAGCGCTAGAGACTAGAGAAGAGATACCTCTCTGGGAGGAAACATACAACCAATCGGCGTATGGGTGTTTTTTTAATGTAAAGAGGGCTCGAAAAAGAGGAATTGAAGGTCAGACTCCCGTCCGAGTGCAAAGTATAAGAAACCCTATAATGTATCTAAAGGAGTTTGGGGATGCAGCACAGAAAGCAATCCCATAGAATCTAAAAAGCTCAAAGATGAATGAAAAAATAGAAAATCTAAGACCAGTCTGAAGATTTTTCTCATACACTACTAATCGACCTAGAGGTGGACTGGGGACTCGAGCATTGGAATCAAAAAGTTTAAGACAGAACTCCTCCAAAATGTAGTATTGGATTCGAAGCAACTCCAAGTCACCCAAGGTCAGCTCGATTTGGATCTCTCCAGATCCGATCGAAGAGTTGATTTTAGACCTAGGGCTTTTAGACCCTTCACTTTCTTTCACACGGGACCCTCGCTCTCAGAGTTTTCAGAATCCACCATAAAATAGAAATCTAAAGGGAAATGCAAGGAAGAAAAATTAAGAAGGTAAGAGGGACTCACCTTCGAGTAAGAGATCTAAAGGAAGTAACTATCTTCCGAGGGATCTTCGCACGGTGAAGAAAGAAGAAAATCTATCTGTAAAAGCTTTAGAGTAAGAAAATGGCAAAGAGAGAAAAGTTTTTATCAAAATCAGCAGAAGAAAAATAAACAAGGAAGCCATCCCTTTAAATAGAAGGGCGCACGTCTCTCGAAGGACATCAAGTCGGTATGAATTTTTGATATGGATCATGATCAAGCCTTCATTAGCTCAAGCTAGCTGATGATCTTCACATTCAATGCATCTCAGTAGAGAAGAGCGACGTCCACGTAGATTTCGAAAATTTCATCATTAGTTCGATAATTTTTTTCTTCTAAAAAATCGTACACAAATATTTGGTTTAAAAAGCTCTTCACCTTTTCGGCTATTCAAAAATGTCAAGATAAATACTCCCATAGCCCGACCAGAGCTCGGACTAGGGAGTAGGGGGTATCTGTTAGGAGTAATTTGGAATGGGCTAGTGATGTATGAAAATTCAAGCCTATTGTGACCCATCGAATTCATATCAGTGCCTTTCAAGTGGCCTAATTATTGTGGTTTGTCCGACCTCTGGTCGGCAAGTATCTGTCCCAACTCATAGTTGGAGGCTATTCTGTTCGATCTCTCGATATGTTCTTGATCTGAATCTTTGGGAGGAAAAGGTTTGGCCAACCCTTGGTCGGCATGTCACACTCTCTAATCTCTCCTCTGCAACAGATTGATCAAGCTCAGGTCCAAAAGGCAAGCGCTAACTGACTATAGCTGTCAATGTTATCTGGCCATAACTGTCAATGCTATATGGACATAATCGTCTGATCCTGAGAATCTTCCAGGTATAACCGTCTAATTTTGAGAATCACAATCAAATAACCGCACTAGATTTGGCCAGTCTGTCTATCAAAAATAGTTACATGGCCATTTCCTCTATAAATACTCAAATTCTGAGGACTCAAGTAAGTAACCCATCTCAGAGAGCTAAAACTCTGCTTCTCTGTTTGTGCATTCTGACTTGAAAGTTGGAAGGTCATCGTTGGAGCACAATCTTCCGACTCGAATTTTTTTGCAGATTGCTCCAACACTGTGCTTCTCGATTTTCCGACGTCAACTAGAAATAAGCCGCAACATGATCCAATTGTGAAGTGCACGAGGGAAGGTGAATCCATCTTTTGTGCGCAAGAGTCAACCCCTACCAACATTGCCATTACTAAAAGAGCCAACTCGGGGGCAGCTCCATTCGTCTCAAAGGGTACAGCCTTCACATACTCACATCGGTTCTTTTAGGGATCATGGATGCAAGGCTAGTATCTGTCAACCTTCTTTTCAGGAGAGCAACACTCTTCATCATGGACCTTCCCTCTTTATATGCAGCCTCTTATATGGATGCAACATAGGTGGGAGTGGATTCATGACCCTTTTGTTGCCGACGGGGGGGGTGAGTCAAGCCAATAAGATGCAAGACGGAAAAGGGATTCTGTTTTATAGAGAAAAATCATGGATTGGAGGTTCTCCGACTAACCTTGTCTGCCCACTTTCTTAATAAATTGTGTGGAAGAAGATGGATTGCTAGTGGAAGATCGGCATGATGATTGAGTTGGTGGCCATATCTTACTTTATTTGAAAAAAAAAAAGATGAAGCAAAAACTTATGTTACCTCTTTCCTAGAATGATTTGTGCTTCAAACACTGGACACTACCAAGAACAAAGGAGACAGCTTCTTTGTGGCCACAAACCTTAATTGAGCCTACGTCACTTGACTGAACTTGTAGGAAAGATAAGGGCCAGGATCAGATACTACTTTTCCTGATGCTGCCTAGTAACCGGTTAGGATGGCTAAATTGAGTGCACGTCCTCGTATGTGTGTGTGTGATGGCTAAACTAGGGTTGCAATTGGACCAAACTCAACCGAATAGTTAGAAGCTCGAGTTCGACTCGATTTAAAATATTTGAATTCAAAATTTGATTTAAGATTAATCGAGTCTTAATATTCAAGTTCAAATTCGATTCAATAAAAAAACAACAATACTTGAGATCTACTCAGCTCAACTCGAATGGCAACTAAGCTGTATTCGAGCTAGAATTCAAACCTTATCATTATTAAAAATATAGTTAAAATAAATTATAACATGATATTATATTTAAATATTTTAAAATATAAATTAATAGTATATATTATAATAAATATATTATTATTAAAATAATATACTTAACTAAGCTCATAAGCTTTCGAGTCAGGTACTTTGGTACTCGAGCTTAACTCAAAAAATTATTCGAGATCCATAGTAGTTGATTGGAGTTGAATTTGTATCCAAGTCGAGCTTGAGTAGCTCGTCTCCTTGGCTCATTTGTATTGCTAGTCTAAATGGCTTAAAAACTTAGGCTTATTTATATTGAATGATTGATTTTACTTGAGTTGATCCACAAACTTTGATCCATTTTTTGGCTCTTTCAGCTCTAGATCAAGCAAACCTGGTTAGCAGCAGCTTCTGATGCAAACGACTGTTTCACCCATTTTTTCAGGAAAAAAAAAAGGAAAATATTTATACTTAGTCCCGTTTTAGAGGGATCACATGGGAATGGCTCAAAACTATTACGTTCCCCCATATGTTCTTCAACGCCGTTTCTCTGATTTGCCGTGAATGCCTTGAAAAGGTCCCCTACAATCCAAGCAACCCCCAGTTTTAACTTTGATCGACATTTAAATGGGCTGGGCCCAAACATGGGTCTAACATTATACACATTGTTGCTAGGTAAATGGACACAGTTTGGGCCGAATTACAGGAAATTAAGCCTATGACAACCTCAGGGGCACACCCTTTGGAAGTTTGCTCAAGGTTAGCTCAAAAAAGGATACAAGGGATGTCAACTGGTCAATATTACATCCTAATTTAATTATTTTTTTTGGTGTTCAGTCGTTGCTTGGGCCCGTTACTGATATTGCCTTATTAGTCTTGGTACACTTTTCTTATTAGCCACATCGTGAGGCTATATATTAAGGTACATATTGTTGTAGCAGAGAATGCAAGATATAGAGATTTCTTCTTCTTCCTATGTTTCAACATGGCCTATCGAGAATTTTGAATATGGTCATGGTTAATGTCGCCGTAGTGAGCTACAAACGCATGACAAATAGCTTCTGTTTAACTCCATTACATTCATTCATGTATTGTGTTCATTTCTCATGCTGTCATGCAGAACACGGATTACATGATGATGCTATCTTGTCCTGTTCTTGAGAGAAACAGCGGTAGCTTCTCCCAAATCATGATAGTTTTGGTAGCTCAACATTCCTAGTGTTACTCTTGGGCATCAAGCACAGTTCGGTCGGGTGAAATTTGAACAGCATTTGTTGGACAACATGTGCGGGTGGACCGGAAATTTAAGCTTACACAACACAAATTTAGCCCACTCGCACATCGCTGGAAGGCCAAGAGGTCTAAGATCTGTTAATTGGCATACCTCTTCCTATGGAGATCTCCTGGGGTTCAGAAGTATATTTGAAACCAGGCTCTTGCCTTTCCACTGTACTCCTGGAAAGGTAAAAGCTGAACCATTGGAAGATTAACCTGCATGCATCTTATCAGACAACAAAAGTAATCATAAAATCATCAATGGAGTCATGTTTTAGCAGAGAGATGAAATAGATCCTCATCACAAATTAAATGCACGAGAGTCATTCAAAGGCATCTTTTGCTAGGCTAGAATATAGATTAATTAGTTATTTTTCATGACTGGCGCAAGTACTACTTCGAATTAACGCAATCTTTTCAGTACCATATCAATGATAAAAGATATCACCAAGCTCTGGTGGGGATAATATGCACAATTGGGATCCTCCGTTGTCTCATGTTGTGGTGTGCGATGTTGTCTTCATGTTCTTAAACTGTAATACCCAATCCATTTGGATCCTGGACCAAGTCTAAATCATCAAAATCCATATAGAAAAAAAAAAAAAAAAAAAAAAACAAAAGGAAAAGGAAGAAGACTCCGGATGAATCCTGAACGGGATGGGAGTCTTCTTCCCCAGTGAATTCTGAATGGGATGGGAGTTCTAGGACCACCGAGGTCTTAAGGCTCTCTATAAATAAGTCTCCCCCTCCCCTAAGACCCTCCACCGACGATCTTCGAGCTTGATTTTTCCTCCTTTCTCTGTTGAAGCCACGGCCTCCCATTATTGTGTTCGTCGGAAATCAGAGGTCGGAGATGCCACTGAAGCTCAGGAAAGGCTCCGACCTTTCTTCCTCTCCCTCTTCCCGTTCTCCTCTGGCCCCAAACCGCATTACCAACAGCCGACTTTGCCAGAAATCGAGAGGAAAAGGGATGCTCTGTTCTTCCCTGTTCGGTCGAGCCTTCTCTTCCTTGTTTCCTACCACCGACGCTACCGTCCGTGGTGTCACACCCCTATGGCATGACCCCCATCTCCCTATCTTCCTTCCCAAGAGGCTTTGGATGCCGGCGACCGGCCAATGACTGAAAACAAAGAAAAGGGCGGTCTCCTGTTTTTCGATCTTTCTTGGTTTTCGCCGGCCGAACCTTGTCGCCGGCCATTTCTTACCCCATCGGTGTCGACCGCCACTGCCGGACTTTTGGTCGTGCCACCACATCTCGTCGGAGCACAAGCCACCCCCTTTTCCTCGTGTCCCTCCTCTATTCGATCAGGAAAAAGAGAGAGAAGATAAAAGAAGAAGAAAACGAGAAAAGAGAAGAAGAAAAGAAAAGAAAGAAAA
>KE505000.1:182481-200585 GCA_000441515.1 Elaeis oleifera | reverse complement strand
GGTCAGTGTGGACTTCCCTTGCAGGTGCTCGTTCCCGACGATCAGACGACGAGGAGAATTGGCCGCAACAGATCCCAATCCTCATTGAAGTATGTTCGATTCAGGATCGAGTTTGGATAAATAGTTCTTCACCATATGGACAAATCCACCAGATGAATGCGCCATCTCAGTACCATCGAAGGCCAACGGATCAGATGTCATTTGTAGATGCCATATTTGAGCCGTCGGGATATACTCCATTCGATAGTCATTCATGCCGTGATATTTAACCATTTTGGTGATGAGAGATATAGGTTAACAGTCATTATAAACTTTGGTGTTGAGAGAGCTGGGCTAACAGTCATTATAAGCTTTGTCGACTAAATGCACTATGTATTAAACTAAAACTTTCATAAAAAGGTTTATTGTTGATGAAATCCTTTCCATTTTTAAAGTTTTTTTTTAAGGAAAGAAAACCAATGCCACTTTTCATACGAGCCGCGCCGGAGAAGAAGAAATGGAAGCTTTGACCAGGCAATGGATGGTGGGAACCGGAGGCTCGGGCATTTCGAGAAGCTCAGATTCGGGCCAGGTTGCTTGGTTGTGTGGGGGGCCGGCCCTTTCTTTCTTTCGTTCTTTCTTTTTTCTTAGTTTTTTTTTCAAATGTAGAGGGAGGCAGCATAACCACCACCCAACTTTTATTCAGGATGGGCTTTTTCTTTCCTTCATCACTTCTTGTTCCTCTCCTTTCCTTTTCCGTCTGCCCTTTCTTTTCTTATTCTTTCTGTTTGTTTTCTGTGGCCCCCTATGCCTTGCAACATCTCATTTCTTAATCGCGTGATGGTTCTTGTCGCATCAATTTTCTTAAAAAAAAAATCATTGACAAGAGATGAAAATCAGCAAAGCAAGTCCAATTAGTAGTTCTCAGGGATTTGCTTGATTAGGGTCTGGATGTGCTTCTAAGGATCTTATTACCTATTTTTGAAGGCAAATGGCATGTAGGTTGAATTATTGGACCTAAAGTAGGGCTTTTGGCTTAAATTTGGGTTCAGTTCAGATAATTTCCTTGTTGAAATCCAATCCAATAGATATTTCTGGACAACTGGACAAGTGATTTAATAATATAAGTTGTTATTTGATAACCGTTCTATGATAATAATCAATATATAACAAGAATAATAATTGTTATTTTCACTGTTTAATCGTATAACAGATTAATTGGTAATTCAAGTAGTTATGCAAGTATAAAAATTATTTCATCCAGCCAACGGAAACAGGATCAAATATTGATTTTTGTTTTATTACTAGAACAAATAAGGTTGGATGTAATGACCATTATTTATTACCAAATAAACAAAGCTAGGGTGAAATGACAAATAATGCGGATTATTTCTGTCATGAAGAAAATTGACGGACAGCTTCATAAGAGGCTTTGAGGATACTGCTTACAGCGTTATTAAAACGCCGCACTAGAGGCATGGGAACGTTTGTCAATTGGATCATACTCTCTTTAGGAAAGAAGCATGTTACTTTTTTAAGAAAAAAAACAAATGATACGCTACTAAACAATTAAAATAAGATGATGTTAAAATGGATCTAGATGAAATTAAAGTAGAATAAAAGATTCAATAAATAAAGACAGAAAATATAGCAAAGATTCGGCAATAGATCTGCAGTCACATATGAGGATTGAGCAAAGATTCTACTACAATAAAAGAAAAAAAATGTAGTATAAGAACAGAGCCGCCTCTTAACAAATCTTAACCCAACACATCATCTCTATGATATTTTCTGAAACAAAACAAAAGAAGATATCTTTGCTTCCCCCACAAACTCTATAAAAATTTCTAATCACTTTTTTTTTTTTCAAATTTGCCAAACTCAATTATGGAGTGGGGCAGATCATTAAATTCAAGATACACTAGCAAATAATAATTAAAATTTCACATCTACATGCATTTCATCTTGGTTCATAACTAGTTGATGTTTAGACTTGGGGAGAAATTTAGCACTTCAAAAAAAAAAAAAGAAATCAATGCACAATGCACACGTTACACAACCACTGTTCATCTTTGTATATTCCACACAACATCAACTGTATGGTGCTATTTCTGAGCAGAAATACTACAAGATCCACACCTCTGAACAGGAGTTTTTCTACCTCATGCCTGGCACTTATCGATCGGTGTGCTTTGCACCGCAAGGCTCTCACAAAAGCCACCAGTCTTCTCATTGCATGTTGCAGACTGTGCTAAAAAGGAATGCTGTGGTTGGTAAGGCATCTCTACTAAGATGCCTTCCTACTCCTCCTCCTCCTGAAAGGACTAATCTTCATCTTTCTGTTCTACCATATGTTTATCATTTCATCTCCCTCCATAGTTGTCGTCTCTCTCTAGGAGCATATGACAAAGCTAGTAAATGGATAGGTGGACTGTTTTTCCCCTCATTCTTTTATTCTTCATTTGGACATGCTTATAAATGCTTGCCTTAACATGCAGCACAGAGTTAATAAACTTATGGCCAGCCAACAACCTTAGCTCCAATTGGAGAAGTCATGCCGAGTTGCTAGGCCAGCATTATATGTATTCAAGAAGCTTCTCATCTGCACTAATGGACATTAATGAAACTTCATGAATCACAAGCTATTTAACAATGTGTTAATCCATTCTCCAAATTTGAGATGCCTCCATCAATTAATTATCAATTATTGCCCCTTTTGATAATAATATATCTAATTTTTGTAATGTCAAATTATTTTATAGTGATACAATTATTTTAGTAATTTTATTATATATAATTGAATAATATTTAGTAATAATATTGTTCCTTTATATTTATAAAATAATATGATTATATCATAAAAGGTAAATTATTCATTATTCCTAAAAGGTAATGTTACCAAATCATTTGCTGAATTACCATATCTCTTTTAACATCAAATAACTGAACATATACAATTTTATTTGAAGTTTTCAATTATAGACGGGTAGACAGAAATAGCTTTTGAAGTTTGTCTTTGAATTACGGCAAAGAAATAACTCTCAGATGACTCGGTTTGGTAGGAAGAAATCTCTAGTCTTTCTATGCATGCTGGAGCCTGTGTGCACATTGCGCAGCCATCCTAGCTCGTTTCTAGGGCTCATAACCATCCGCAACGCATACGCCGTCCCAAGCATGCCGTGGCAAATACCCACCCGCCATTCACCACCAATCACACCACAGAAGCTCGTGCCTGTACGCATGATTGTTGCATGGTATTATTTGGGAAGTAATAAAGTGATCAGTTAATGAGACAAGTTAGAGCATGCATGTTAGGTCATAGTTGGTATTCCTAATAGTCAGGAATTTGGACTATAGAAAAATATTGTGCAGTCATATGTCAACTAGCTAACAATATAAACATAAAATATAGATGTTGTTAATGGCTTGTTTGGGGTGAAGGGGACAAAAGATGGCCCCGTTGGAATTACTGAAATATGATTTGTTACTCTTCTGAAGAAGTTGGACTTACAACAAGATGAATAATGAAGCAAAGCACACATGGTCGGGCTAAAATTAATAGAGTTGGATTCTCAATTGCGTCTCCTTACAATGCTTGACCATTCTGGGTTGCCCTTCTGAATTTTCATTGCTTAATAAAATGATCCCTTTTTTTGAAGCCATCCCGGTGAATTCAAATTAAGAAATAGATTCTTCTGAAAAAAGAAATGGAACCCTTCTGAAGTTTCAACTCATGCTGAATTATCAAGGAATTGAAGAGCTTGACTGAAATCGGTATTCATATGGGTTAATATCATCAAGTGCATGCATGTAGGTTTGCTTGCTTTGAGGTTAATTTTTTATGATTTACTTCCTGTGTAAGCAAGTTAATGCTTTAAGGAAACATACATTTAGTGAGAGCTAAGCTAGCAATGAAGGGAGCAGAAAAGCTGGCTCTTCAGTGCAAAACGACTCTATTGAGTTGAGGAGTTAAAAGGTCAGCCTGCATCATTTGTTTCAAACCAGTAGTGCATGGTCCTTTGGACAAGTCTCAAAATTAATCCAACTTCATTTGGATTCTAATACCAAAGCTGGTCCTTAAAATGGATATGATCAGACCTTCAAACATGACCCATGGTTCCTTTTCAGGGCCCTACTAAAAGCTTCAACAGAAGGGGGAGACGAACCCATGGCGTATTACAATCGCATAGGTAACATCCGCCCAAGAGGTCAACATCAATATAAACTGGTATGATTTTCAAAAAATTTAAACCAATACGTAACCCTTCCCTCTCCCCTAATTTTTTTGGGTACATGCTCTCCCCTCTATTTTGAGGGACATTTTGGGCACGTAATGATTCACATGAGAAAGCACGGCATTTTTACCAAAAAAGAAAGATGTTTGGGAAGAACTGGGATTTGGCAGTGAGACTGTGAGAAGGCATTAGAGTGGGTAAGAATTTAAGGCTGGAGAGAGACCAAAGGAAACCAAGTCGCCTTGAGCTCAAAGCTTAGGGTCCAAACAGAGCATTCTATAAACTTACTAACAGTTAGAAAAGACTATCATGGATGTTGGGATTCTCCACGCCAACTGCATTGGTCGCTTTCCCAACACTACTACCCTCCCTTCCCACTCTTCCTGGCCTTGGTGTCTCAGAAATGTGACTCCATATTTCTTTCTTTCTTTCCTTCTCTTCTCCTCCCTTCCATTTGACCAGCCAGAAGGCCTCTGCCTTCCCTTTATCTTGTTGGCCTCCTGAGAATTTGGCTTTGTGGGTTCCCCTTTCCTTCCACCTCCTTTCCCACTCCATCATTGTAGCCCTTTTCGGTCGTAGAGATCGGTCTTAGAAGTTGGAGTTCGGTTACCTGTTCCAAAGATCACTTTTTTCTTTTGCCTGAAGCCCTTCTGTGGTGAAATTTGTTTTTGGAGGCAATGGAGGTGACTTGTGACCTTGAAGTGGATGTCAATGGGGAAGAGATCTTCTTAGTGAGTAAGGTAAGTTCTTTCTCCTATTGGTACTAATTGTTTTCAAATATTTCTTTTTTTTCCCCGAAGTATCTTCAACCAAATTTAGGATTTTGATCAAGTTTTTGAATTGGGTCTGCTCTATTCACCGCTCAAATGCGAATAGGATTCCTGTTTCTTCATGATGTGAGAAAGACGCGATTTTTCCTTTTAAGGGACAGTCAAAAGGAATTAAACCAAAAGTTCTTTTCTTTGAAGGTTAGACTGTCTCTTTCTTTCATCTTTGCTTGAGTGGTTGCTTGATGTATTGTTGTCTTTAAGGTTTTATTCCTATACATGAATAGAATGGTATCTTGTCCTGTTCATTGTTTGATTTTAAGTTGCTAATTGCTGCTTTTCAGTCTTTGGGAAATTGGAAGTTTGTCAGTTATTGGGTAGTTTTTGAACTGTTTTTAACTGCTAATGGAGAAATCGATCAAATTCTCTTCTTAATTTTGTCCTTCGTTTCAACCATCTTTTGGTCTCATCCAATTCCGTACTCTTGCAGACGTTTTTGTTTTGGATGCCATCTTTGGTTTCTTCACTGGATCATCTTCTGCTGGCCAATCAACTTCACCCTCTCTTCTGACGGAATATTTGGTTGTGTGTTCTGCTACCTCTTTTTGATAGCTTCTATTGCTTCATCACAAGTTATGAGCATATGCTTGGATGGCCTGGTTCTTTTCTGCTCTCATTTTTGACCTCTTCATGGCAGGATTAAATGTTGTACACCTTTATCTCCCTTTCACAGTGCCACCTCCCTGTTTAATAAAGTTGGTATCATGGGCGGTGTCATTGCTTCCTTATCATGTATAAAGGAATGATTTTGCCGCCTTCTTCTCCTTATTGTCCATTTATTTGCTGGAACTTTGGACAGATTTCTCCTCTCTCCATTAATTGGATTTAGCTGCTTTCGTGAATTCAACGCTTTTGGTGGTTGTCCTTGAAAAAACTTCCTATTTTTGAAAGGGATTGGGGATGCTCTGAATTGTTTCGCATTTCATGCCCATTCCTTCTTCCACTTAAGTAACAATTTTCTGCCAATTTTTTCCTTAGATGGTTATCTACACCTATAGGGGACCTTTGGAAGTTCTTTTTCCTATAACTTCCATAACGTGTCCTTAAACTTCATTAGAAGAATTGGATTTGTTATTACCGTTTATTTCTATTGGAAGATCTATTGTTACCTTTCAATTCTTTTCATGGCAATTTAGTAGACTAATTGCTAAATGTTATCGCATATCATATCCTTCTACACAAAGCGTTTGTTATATTTGGGTGGATTATTTTGTTCATATGAGTTATTACTCTGTGGCTCTTTGCAGGAAGTCCTTTTGTCATTCTCTGGCAGGCTAAGGAAGCTGTTTAACAAACGATCAGTTGCAGCGGTGAGAAAGACTCTGAAAGTAATATTCCATGACTTTCCAGGAGGGCCCGAGGCATTTGAGCTCATGACCAGGTTCTGCTACAATAAGGGCAGAATTCAATAACCCCGCTAATACCTGTGTTCTCCACTGCATAGCCCAGTTTATGGAGATGAGTGAGGATGTCTCTTCCTCCCAAACTTGATCAAGCTGACCGAAAAATCTCTTGAGGGAATCCTTTGTTGGACATGGTCCGAGATCGTGAATGCGTTGAAACAGTGCCAAGATTTCTTTCCTACAGCCATCTCCTCAGGGATCGTTGATAAGATATTAGAGACTCTAGTAGGAAGAATCACAACAGCCAGTGATGCAAGTCCTACAGGTTCCTCTCCGGAGAACTCCACTTTCCGCTTTTCATGTGATACAAGAAGTACCCTTAGCACAAAAAGCAGCAGTTACCGAGCTTGGTGGTTTGAAGATCTTGTGATTTTGAACTCTGAATCCATCGAAAAAATAATCAGGAGCATGGTTTCTCAGAATGTAGATCATGTGATGGTCAGTAGGTTCCTCTTTCACTACATCAAATATAAATTTTCCATGCCACCTCTGATGAGAAGAAGAAAGCCACAGAAATTGTCATCGACTTGCTCTACTCTCTTGATAGAAGCTCAGTGTCCTGCAAGAGCTTGTTTGAGATTCTTCGGATCTCATCATCTCTGAATCTAAGCAAGTGTTGCAGGAGCAGATTGGAGAGTATGATAGGAAGTCAGATTGATCAAGCAACATTGGACAATTTACTTGTGCCAGCCCCAGCTGGGATGGGCAGTCTTTATGATGTAAATCTAGTCTTAACGTTTGTAAAATCTTTCTTAGTGCTGGAGGCCGAGCATCTTTAACTAGATTGAAGCTGGTAGGGAACTTAATTGACTTATACTTGGCAGAAGTTGCTCCTGATTCATGTTTGAAGCCCTCAAAATTCATTTTACTAACTACAGCCCTACCTGATTCTGCAAGAGATTCTCATGATGCCATGTACCAAGCCATCGACATTTACCTTGAGGTGAGTCATTTATATGATCGAAATTTTCATGTCAGTGTTCACATAAGTTTTCCAATTTATGTTCTCGGCAATCAAAATTAATAATCAAATAAAATACTGAGGCTACTAATCTGAGTTCTCAGTATTACTAGTCCAATTTGGATAGGTTCAAGTACAATTCAAGAATTTTAGTTAATAATGAACTAATTTGAATTCTTCAAAAACTTTTCATTGCCACTTCCAATATTTGATCTGAAGTTTCTCTGTGTGCTGCGCCTGTTATCTTTGATACATAGGTTCATGCTCGATTATCCGAAGAAGAGAAGATGAATGTATGTTGCGCAATAAATTATGAGAAGCTTTCATTGGAATCCTGCAAGCACCTCGCGCAGAACTCAAACTTTCCTTCGAGGACAGCAATCCAAGCACTAATTTCTCAGCAACTGAAGCTCAAGAGCCTGCTCCAAGAAGCCAACAACTTAAAGTCTTTCAGTACTCCTCTCAAGGGAAACGACTATAAGAAAATCAATGCGATGATGGCGAGCAGATCATACTTTATGCAAAGAAGCTCAATTTGCCAATGGAAAATGAGAAGCTCAAAGCCCATCTGCAAGGGATGCAATGCAGGTTGATGGAATTAGAGAAGCTTTGCCAAAAAATGCGAACGCAGGTGGCAAAGATCGTGAAGACCGGGGAATCCAGTCCTGGCAGCTCGAGATCACTCCCGAGACTCTGTTCATGATTCAATTCCATGTAGTCCATTTCATAGTTCTTCAGATATATATTTTGTACATATTATTGTTGACAAGTGGGTTCCACAGTATCTGCTATAGTGTCTTTGTCCCATCCTGTGGTAAAGCTGGTGAGCAAGCGGCGCCTTTAACAGATCAAAATGAAAGATTGTTGAATTCTTCTTTCTGAAGGGTGAGATGCCTATTTGTACAGCTGCTGATAACTTTGGCTCTTCTTTTATTGATAGTGTTCATGGTACTGTCACTTTTTATGGCCCTCGCTAAAAGACGGACAGGCTTCTTTAGCTAAGAGGCGGTTGGCATTTAGATTTGACAATGCCTGCAACTTCCCATTGGCTAAGCCACTCTAAGAACATCTAAGCTTGTAATGGCGCTAATTCAAAATTTGAAGCATAGAAATTTTCTTCGCATTCAAAAGAACTGTAACCAAGTAAATCACGATATTCTATATGGGTGGGATATGTAGTATTGAAACAGTTTGCCTTTGGCTGATTTTACCATTCCTCGTACAAAAGCCAATTCAGTGACATCTCTCCGTTTAGTTCATCGTTCCAAGCCCAACTCATTGGAATTCTTTGGGGTTTTGGAGTATGTGGTTGCTCAATGTCTCCATTACAATATTGGCAAGATAGATGTACAAGCATCGTAGCAACAAATGGTCGACTGAAAAAAAATAAAAAATAAAAAGTGAGATAAGAACATGGATGCGAGCCTATTTCTACATGTCACCTTGTTAGTTTGGATACCTCCTGCTAGGAAAAAACAATTGAAGGGTTTGTGGAGTTCAACTCCGCCATGGAGATTTGGTTATTTTCCAATGAGCTCAACTGCTCGAGTATTACATGGCCCAGCCAAATTCCAGGTCGATCGTCTTCGGAGGAAGCTGACTAACCAAATGATGGACTTGATGCATTACATCCACTTTTTATTTGTTAATAGTGATCGATGTGTTTAAGGGTCTACTCTTGAGTTTATTATGCTATATGAGGGTGGACTTTTCTCCCATATTCCAATTTTTTCTCAACCCAATATTCCATTCTTGGCTGGCCATTTTGAACAGCTAGTGAAGAGAGATTGGAGGCTTAATTATCTTTCTAAGTTGCTGAAATCCAATCTCTCATTCTTAGTAGCCAATATGTAGAGATTTTAGAGGGCATAATTTTGATCAATCTATCGTTATCAATAAGAAACTTCTTGATTTAGATATTAGTTTGAATTCATTTAAATTCAAAAGCTATAAATATTTTCAATTTTGGTCGGCATCATTCAACAAAAGAGAAAAGAAAATTAGCCAATCCATCCCAAAGTCTGCCTATCTTTCTTTCTATTGTTGCTCGGCCAATAGGAGAATGGAATATTTACCTTTCCTTGTTCGTCAAAACCAGTCAAGAAAAGATAGATTGTGCCCTCTTCCTTCCTTCTCCTCTATGAGAAAGCGAGAATGATGCCTCAACACCCTTATAAATTCTCTTCCTATTGTTGCTCTACCAAACTATCTCCTTCTTCATGTTCTTTCTCTCCTCCCTCATCTTCGGTAACCATTGTGCCACCACGCTCAAGAGTTGTCATCTTATTAACATCAATACCCCTTCTTCCTCGATTCTTCCTTGATTTTGAGCTTTATTACTACAACTCCACCGGAAGCTATCACCTTCGATCGAGCTTTGCTGCTTTCACCACCCTCCGGTAAATTCTTCCTTACCTTCCCATAATTCTTTTTGTTAAGAAGATCATTGCCGAGACTACTAAGTATGCTATCTTCTCATTCTCTTTTTTTCTGTCTTCCTCTATGCTTGTGATTAGAGCACTATTGCTCAAACAAACTAGGCCATGCCACAAATTAGACTGCACTGCCCTGATTGTTTCTCCTCTCCTCTATTCTTTTTCTCCTTTTTTCTCCTCCTTGTGGATGCCTCACCTGCCTCTCTCTTTCTCATTATTTCTCTCATAGATTCCCTCATACTCAGATGATCGATATTGGAGCAACCACCATCTTATCTCTCTCTTTTCTCTCTAACCAAATTAATAATCTTACGGACCAAGAAGAGTATGGGGCACTAGATTAGGGACATGCATCAAGTTTGGGAATCGATCCCACAACCAAGGTGATTACAACTCCTTCTATGACTCCTAGATTATGAATAGATGATGCTAGGAGGACTAGATTAGATTTGGCATGTGCACTAGAGTCTTGGCCACTGGTCAAATGGATTTGGAGTTTTGTCCTTGATGTAGATGTTTTCTTGTATGATTAATTTCAAGTGGGCCCCATAAATCTAGGGACCGTTCAGATGCTCGAGTTTTAAATGATAATTTGTATGCTTTAGATGTAAACCTAATCTTTGATTGCAATTATGCAGGTTGTGCATAATATATCTCGATGATAATTTTATCTTGTGAGCTAAGACAAGTTTTTCTATCTAATATTCGATTACATATGTATGAATTGATTCTCTTTGTATAACTGGATAAAAGATATTAATTTAACTTAACAATAAATAATATCTATATATATTTTGAATTATATTATGTATGCTTCATATAAGTAAATTTTAAACAACTGGATTAAGCATGAACTGAAATTTCGTGAGCATGAACCACCCTATTTTACTATTTTGAAATATTATCGAATTTTTTGATTGTGATGTATCAGTTAGATTGACATGTCGGGGCATGCATATATGTTCAAAAAAAATTTTCTATCAATACGGTGGAGTAGAAGATTAAAATACTTTTTAATCTACATCATACATACATAAAACATAGAGCACTAGGATCTACTTCATATGCTGAAATTGAACGTGTACTGAATTTAATGCTGAATTTGAATATGTGATCGAATCACATACCTGTTTCGCAAATCTTTTCTTCAAATTTGGATCCAAAAGAAGTAGGTTCTTCCTTAGCAGCGCAAGTACCCGACTTCTAAGGGTATCCACTCAGGATCAGTCTGAAATAGTCCTCTTTGGTATTGATTTTTTTCTTTAAGAAAATCAGCCTACGAATCTGAACGAAGCCTAGATCACGATCAACTCTTTGATCCTTTTCCTTGATCTTCTTCTTCTCTTCTTCTCTTGCTTTTCTTTCCTTGATTATGAAGTAATCAGAGACTAAAAATCAGCAAACAAAGGGGACACCCAAACTCCTTTGGGTATGGAAGATGGAGGACACCCAAACCTTGAGTGTTGGCTCTTCAAGGGAGAAGAGAGGGGAGAAGAGAGAGGGGGCGTGGGCACTTCTATGAAGGCATAGGGCTGTTGGATTTTAATGCTTAGAAGTTTTAGGGAAGGTCCCTTTAAATAGGCATAACGTTTGAATCCTATTCAAAATCAAACAACCACTTAATACAAGTTCTACTTGCATTAGGAATCTTTATTCCTTTAGTTATTTGACTCCCTTTAGGAGATTCTTTAGGTGCCAACTATTGGAACCTTTACACCCACAAACACACACGCCATATGGCACCCATGGGATGCTCCATGCTAGTCCTACATGCCTTCTAATGAGTAGGCATGCCCAACTTGATCAAATCAAGTGGCATCCAATCAAAACTATCAAGAAATTAATTAAGGGCTTGAACTCTTAATTCATTTGATCCAAAATCCTAGGCATCCAACAATTGGAGCCCAATAAATCTAATTCATTTAGATTATTAGCAGATAATTAAATTTAAATTAATCTTATCAAATAAAAATTCAAATGTAAAGAGAAAATTGGGTCCAACTATGTGCTAGTAAGATTATCCTGAATCCAATAGGATTTCTCTAAATCCAATTGAGACTTCATAAGTTCAATTACTTATTCCAGATTTAATCCTTTTATTGTGTGATCCCATAGATTCAATTCTATCCGGTAGTAAGATACATAATAGTTTCTATCATGATATTATTGAAACTCTTTTCAATGGATCGGAACAATTTCACTCTAACTCATCAAGGATTGTCGATCCTAAGCAACCTTAGTGAGCTCTCACAATCCACCAGTGACACCTAGTAGTATTTAGTGGCAATCCAGTAGAATCGAAAAGAACCTCAAGATGTAGTTCACGTGTGATTCAGTCCCTCTATCGTGAATCCCGACTAGATAATAGGTTATAGATAAATCATCAAACCTTATTATCAGTCATATAATAGTTCGATCAGCTCAAGTCCAATTGTGATCCTTATGAAAATTCTTTTCCATCAATTACACGGCTGTGGCCATAGATTCTTGGACTTAGCTTTTCAAATTTCATAGGACTACTCTCTATCAAGATCAATAGATTTTATTTTAATACGCACCCTACTCCTATAGTGGACTAACTATCGCCAACATCCACTACAAAGGCTCATTGAGATCATGTTTATGTGTCAGTCAAACTCCAGCAGTCTCACTGTGAGCAATCGTACCATTGTAGATCAAAGGACCATTCACACAATTACAGCATTGAGATCATCACTAATGATCCAGTAGAAATTCGAGTGATCTCTCGTATGGTCACTCTCAGTATTAATTATTCTCTAACAACTATCCACACTCATCGCTCAGTGTCTCCATACTGTAGATCAGAGACTCATCTATCCCGAAGAAAGTGATCTGTGCACCGATCTATCCAGATTGATTATTGTCCTTATGATGATACTACAAGTGAGAGCATTTATGAATTATATACATGTCTCTAATTCTCAACACTTTGAGAATATGTATCGAAATATTAATTTCATGGACGATTTAAGGATACATCATACTTGAATGAAGATCAAACTTACCTTTATTGATCAAATCAATGTATTAAGTACAAAATTATGTCCTAGCTTTATTATAATGTGTCAACCATATTGACTTTTAGAACATACATCTAACAATCTCCCACTTGGACTAAAGCCAATTGGTTACTAATCTAAGTCCTATCTTCTCAAGGTAGACTTCCATCTTTGGTGGGCTCAATTGCTTTGTCAGTAGGTCTGTCACGTTGTCTGTGGAGTCTACTCTTCGTACCTGGACATATTCTTTTCGAGGTAGTCGCATATAATCTGATACCGTCATTCGATGTGTTTTGATTTCTGATGAGACTTTGGCTCCTTAGCAAGTGCTATAGCTCGATTATTGTTGTAATAAAGTGGTATGACATCTGATGTCATAACCCTAAGTTCTGCGATGAACTTTTTGAACTAAAGCCTTCTTTTGCAGCATCCAAAGTAGTGACATGTCCAGCCTCTTTGGTCGAATCTACTATGATGGGTTGCTTGAAACTCTTCCAGCTAACTGCGCCACCATTGCATATGAACATATATCCTGACGTAGACTTTCTATTATCAGGATCAAACATAAAGTCTGAATCAGTATACCCCTCGACTTGCAACTCAGAGCCTCCTCCAAAGATCAAGAATAAATCTTTAATTTTCTCAAGTACCTAAAGATGTTCTTCACAACTCTCCAGTGCTTCTCATCTAGATTCGACTGATACTTACTCGTGACACTCATAGCAAAAAAATATCAAGTTGAGTACACAGCATAGCATACATGAGGCTCCCTATGGTTGAGGCATAAGGAATCCTACTCATGACTGAACTTTCTCAGATGTGGTCGGACACATCGTCTTGAAAAGATGAATACCATGCCTAAAGGTAAAAGTCCTCTTTTAGAGTTTTCTATGCTAAACCTCTTCAGCACTTTCTCTATGTACAGCTTTTATGACAGACTTAGCATCCTTTTAGATCTATCCCTATAGATCTTATTTTAAGAATATAGGATACTTTTTTTAGGTCTTTCATGAAGAATTTCTTAGACAACCATCTTTTGACCATGGTCAGCATAGGAATATCATTTCCGATGAGGAGAATATCATCCACATACAATACGAGCAATGTTATTGCACTCTCAATGATTCTTTTGTATATGCAAGGTTCTTCTTCATTCTTGATAAAATCAAACGATTTGATCGCATCATCAAAACGAAGATTCCAACTCCGAGAAGCTTGCTTTAATCCATATATCAACTTTTGCAGTTTGCAAACTCTATGATCACCATCATCAGATGTGAAATTCAAAAGCTGCTCCAGATAGATATCTTCTTCAAGATATCCATTCAGAAAAGTAGTTTTCACGTCCATCTGTCAGATTTCATAATTATAATAAATTGTAATAGCAAGCAGAGTGTGGATGGATTTCAGTATGGCTATGGACGAAAAGATTGCTTGATAATCAATGCCTTCATGCTGGCTATAATCTTTTACCACAAGCCTAGCTTTATAGGTCTCTATCTTACCATAGACACCTATTTTTTTATAGATCTATTTACACCCAATGGGTATTATACCCTTGAGTGGATTCACTAAGATTCGTACTTGATTCAAGTGCATCTAGTCAATTTCTGACTTCATTATATCTAACCATTTCTCAGAATCGATGTCAGACATCACCTCGTCAAAGATATTAGGATCATCACTATGATCTTTATCTCCCATAAAGAATATTTTCTTAACTTCCTCTGTAAGCATACCCATGTACCTTTAGGAGATCAGGAGATCCTGCTAGATCTACGAGGTGGTAGAGAAACATCAACTACTGGCTCATGAATAATGGGTTCCTGAGGATCTATAGCTCTTTGCCCTTCAGAGACCTCTTCGAGCTCAACAAATTTTATACTGCCACCATCTTGGATAAACTATTTTTCTAAGAATATGACATTTCGACTCACAATCATATTGTGATCTTATGAAAAGTAGAAGTAATATCTCATTGATTCTTTTGGATACCCTATAAAATGAGCTATTACAGATCTATCCTTATTTACTAGCCATTTGTTTCTTGACATAGGCCGGACATTCTCAAGTCTTAAGATAATCTAGACTCGACTTCTTACCGTACCATATCTCATACGGTGTGATAGGAACAGATTTTGATGGAACCCTATTCAATAGGTGAATTACAGTTAATAAAGCATGTTCCCAAAGATATAAGGATAAATCAGTGAAGCTCATTATGGACCTGACCATATTTAATAAGATCCTATTCCTCCTTTCGGATACCCCATTGAGCTGAGATGTTTCGGAAGGAGTCCATTGAGAGACTATGCTATTGTCTTTAAGATATTTCAAAAATTTTCGACTAAGATATTTACCTCCTTGATCAAATTGAAGAACCTTAATGGGTTTACCTGCTTATTTTTCTACTTCATTTCTGAATTTTTTGAATTTTTCAAAGGCTTTATATTTGTATTTCATCATATACACATACCCATACCTAGAAGATCATGATAAGATAATGAAGTAGCTGTAACCACTCCTGACTTATACATAAAAAGGTCGACACATATTGATGTATACCAGGATAAGTAATTCAGTGGCCCTTTCTCCATATCCTATAAAGGACAACTTGATTATTTTTTTCGAAGACAAGATCCACAAGCTAGATACGACTCTAAATGAAGAGAGCCAAGTATCCCATCTTTTTTTAATTGTTTATCCTGTCCTCTCCAATATGGCCTAGTCTATGATGCCACAAGTACTTCTGGTTAATTTTATATCTGGATCTCTTTTGACCTACGGCACTCACTATTTACTCGTTCAAATTCATATTTGCATCAACATACAAGTGATATAGACTGTTAATTAAAAGACCACAACTAATTTATTTCGTAAATAAATGAAATAAAAATCTTTATTGAAATTAAATTCAAAATCATCATGTGCTAGCGCAGACATGAAAATTAAATTCTGACTGGCTACAGGAACAAAATAACAGTTTTTTAAACTAATCTAAATCCCGATAGTAATCAAAAAAGATAAGTATCAATGGTTTCTACAGTAACTTTTGCTCTATTGCCGATCCGAAGGATCATGTCACCTTCCCTCAATCTCTTACTTTCTTTTAGACTCTATATTGAGGTACATATATGAGCACTCGAACTAGAGTCTAATACCTAACTAGAAGTAGAAAAAATCATAAGGTTAGATTCAATTACGAGCATACCTTCTGAAGGTTTATCATCTTTTTTAGTCTTTAGGCTCTTCAGATAGAGTGGACAGTTCCTCCTCTAGTGGCCATCAGCATCACAATGGAAACACTTTCCCTTTGCTTCTGCCTTCTTTAGAATGTTCTTCTTTGGCTTACTCTCTTTCTTCTACTTTTTAACGGATTTATTCTTCTTCTTCCAACCAGACTTTCTCTTGATCGAAGAAGTCCGCTCCATAGCGAGAACAGTGCCTCTCGAACTCTTCAAGATTTCTTCCATAATGATCAACATATTGACCAGTTCGGGTATAGTACAATCAAGTTTGTTCGTATGAAAATTTATAATAAATTGACTATATGAACTCGTAAGGGATTGAAGGATCAAATCTATCTGCAATTCCTTTTGCATATCAAGCCCGAGCTTCTCAAGCTTCTCAATGTCCTTGATCACTATCATACAATACTAATGGACTAACTGCCCTTTACGCATCTTCAGATTGAAGAGTCTCTTGGACACTTCGAAGCATGCTGTATGACTTTGCTTACCATATAACTCTTGTAGGTGAGTGATCATAGCCCTGGCAGTGAGCATATACTCATGTTGGCTCTACAACTCATTTGATATGGATGCCAGCACATAACACTTGATCCGACTGTCTTCATCTGTCCACTTTTCATAAACAATTTTTGCTCAATAGTAAGACGGTTTGGTAACACTAGGGATTTTTGATCGAGTACATAACCTAGTGTTTCAGAAGTCAGGACAATCTTGAAGTTTCTTAACCAGTCTTTATAGTTTATTCTGATCAAACGATTGGATTCAAGGATATGAGATAGAGGATTTGAGGCTAATATTGTTTAACTGCGAGAGTAGAGATTCAAGTTAGACTTTTATACTTTAAAATTATATTTGATTCTAGAAACTTTAAGATGCAAACAATAACTCTCATTAATTTTTTAGATCCTTTCACTCTTCGGATGAAAAATAAAATCCTAACGTGATAAATAAATTCCTAGTGGATACTGCGGTCCCATCGATGCCATATACCTCACCTAACAGTTATTGGTAATATGCATACCAATGTGTGGATAACTCTTTGCCTAGATGCTTCTCTAAGCATGTTACAGCGATTTGGTCTCTAAGTCATATAGGCTCATCTAACAGTTATTGACCACACTCCTTAGTTAAGTCTGATCCACTATTCACAAGCAGGTGCAAAGCCGTCATTGGGTCCCTCATCTAACAGTTATTGAGCACAACCCCATCCTTATCCTAGAGCAACTCTTGGCTAATAGAGTAGTTGTATGTTTTCGATGCAATTGAACCACTGTGATTAGTCGAGAATAATCAACACCGGTAGCACACCCACACATCTACAACGATGAAAGACCTATGGATTTAATATTTATGGAGAGATTTAGATCTCATCTAATCGATCATCATATGACTGATCTAATTAACATAGGATAAATCAAACCGCTAAGCAACTTCATTCAAGACTCAATCTTCCAAATTAGTCAGATAAATAGAGATCGGTGAGGATCCTCCCGTTGCTTTCTTTAATACTAATAAATTGGTCAGATCAGCAAACGGAATCAATTAAATAACCATCTCTCAATTACTTATCTTAGACACTAATAGATCAATTGGTCTAAATAGATTAGCTCAAGTGGATCAGACTCAAGCCAGCGAGCCGAATTAGGTCTTTAGGTTAATCGATTCTATATATGCGATTCAATCGATTTGATCAACAATAATTGCATGATCATATAACTTAATTGATCTAATCTTAGTTAACACTTGACTCGATTTGATCAATTACTTAATCAAATTAAAACCATTATATTCATATCAAAAATTCTAGATGCAATCTAGTTACATGATCTAATTTTTATTTTTTGTAACCAAATTTTTATGCACAAACATAAATTTTAGATTCTAAAACTAAATTTTAGATCTTAATTCTTTGCATAAAAGGTAAGTTTAAATTATGAAACTGATTTTCAGATTTAACATACAAGCATATATCTCATATATGTATGTAAAATTC
>KE505000.1:168333-182461 GCA_000441515.1 Elaeis oleifera | reverse complement strand
AGATCTAACAAAATTCAGATCATAACATGATATCATATATCTCATATACAAATCATGAATCATATCAAAAATAATTTTTTGACCTAAATATACAATCATATATCTCATATATAAATCATAAATCAAGTCAAATTAAATTTCAGATTTATGCATGCATCTACATATCATATGAACTAGAAATTATTTTAAAACAAAATTCAGATCTATGCATGCTTTCACATATCAATAATATATTCTAAAATTAAATTTAAAATAAATTTAAATTTAAATAATTATCTATACATCTTATATATCAAGAAAAAATAGATTTTGAAACTCTTTTCAAAATATGTATGTCAATTTCATGCATATGAAATCTATGGCTCTGATACCATTGTTGGATTTACATATCGAGGTATGTATGTATGTTTAAAAAAAATTTCTATACAATACAGTGGAGTAGAAGATTAAAATATCTTTAATTACATCATACATGTATAAAATATAGAGCACTAGGATCTACTTCATATGCTGAAATTGAACATGTGCTGAATTTAATACTGAAGTTAAATATGTGATCGAATCACATACCTATTTCGTAAATTCTTTCTTCAAATCTGGATCTAGAAGAGAGTAGGTTCTCTCTTAGCTATGCAAGTATTTGATCTCTATGGGTATCTACTCAGAATCAGTCTGGAATAGCCCTTTTTGATATTGATTTTTTTTTTAAAAAAATCAGTCTGCGAATCTGATCAAAGCCTGGATTGCCATTAACTCTTTGATCCTTTTCTTGATCTTCTTCTTCTTTCTTCTCTTATTTTCTTCTTTGATTATGAAGTAATCAGGGACTAAAAATCAGCAAACAAGGGAACGCCCAAACTCCTTTGGGCATGGAAGATGGAGGACGCCTGAGCCTTGGGCGTTGGCTCTTCAAGGGAGAAGAGAGGGGAGAAGAGAGAGGGGCATGGGAACTTCTATGGAGGCTTGAGGCTGCTAGATTTCAATGCTTAGAAGCCTTAGGGAAGGCTCCTTTAAATAGGCATAAGGTTTGAATCCTATTCAAAATCAAACAACCACTTAATATCAGTCCTACTTGCATTAGGAATCCTTATTCCTTTAATTATTTGATTCTCTTTAGGAGATCTTTTAGGTGCGAACTATTGAAGCCTTTGCACCCACAAATACACATGCTACATGGCACCCATTGGATGTCCCATGCTGGTCCTACATGTCCTCTAATGGGTGGGCACATCCAACTTGATCAAATCAAGTGGCCTCCAATCAAAACTATCAAGAAATTAATTAAAGGCTTGAATCCTTAATTCATTTGATCCAAAATTCTAGGTATCTAATAATTGAAGTCTAATAAATCTAATTCATTTAGGTTATTAGCAGGTAATTAATTTAAATTAATCTTATCAAATATGAAATTCAAACATAAAGAGAAAATTGGGTCCAATTATGTGCTAGCAAGGTTACCCTGAACCCAATAAGATTTTTCTAAATCCAATTGAGACTTTATAAGCTCAATTGCTTATTCCAGGTCTAATCTCTTTGTTGTGTGACTCCATAGATTCAATTCTATCTGGTAGTGAGATGTACAATGATCTCTATGATAGTATCATTGAAACTCTTTTTATGAGTCAGAACAATTTTACTTTAACCAATCAAAGATTGTCGATCCTGAGCAACCCTAGTGAGCTCTCACAATCTATCAGTGACACCTAACAGTATGTAGTGGTAATCCAGTAGAATCGAAAATGATTCTCAAGATTCATGTGTGATTCAGTCCCTCTATTGTAAGTCCCGATTAGATAGCAGGTCATAGATAAATCATCAAATCTCATCATTAATTATATGATAGATTCGATCAGCTCAAGTCTAATTATGATTCTTATGAAAACTCTTTTCCATCAATTATACTGATGTGGTCACAGACTTTTGAACTTAGCCTCTCAAATTTTATAGGACTACTCCTCTCTATCAAGGTCGATAGATTCTATCTTGATGTGCACTCTACTCCTACAGTGGATCAACTGTTGCCAACATCTACTACAAGGGCTCATTGAGATCATGTTTATGTATCAGTCAAATTCCAGCAACCTCACTGTGAGTAGTCATACCATCGTAGGTCAAAGATCATTCACACAACTATAGCATTGAGACAATCACTGACGATCGAATAAAAATCTAAATGATCTCTTGTATGGTCACGCTCAATACTAATTGTTCTCTAATAACTATCCATACTCGTCGCTCAATGTCTATACACTGTAGATCAAAGACTTATTTATCTCGAAGGAAGCGGTCTGTGCGTCGGTCTATCCGAATCAATCATCGTCCTCATGATGATACTATGACTGAAAGTATTTAGAAATTATATACATATCTCTAATTCTCAAGACTTTGAGAATATATATCGAATTATTAATTTCATAGACGATTCAAGGATACATCACACTTGAAATAAAATTAAATTTATCCTTTATTGATCAAATCAATGTATTAAGTATAAAATTATTTCTAGCTTTATTATAATGTGTCAGCCATATTGGCTTCTAGGATATACATCTAACAATATCCTCTCTTGTCTTACCATGATCACATGACTTAGGATCTAGTCTACTTTTGGGCCTCTAGTGGGATGATCACTAGTCTATACTAGTTGATAGTATATTATAGTCAGGAGTTAGTTCTTTTTGGGCCACGCCAGTAGAGTGATCATTTGTAAATGCTATCATGAATATATTTTCGTGTGATTTCAGAGCTAGTTCTTTTGGGCCTCCAATGGAGCGATCACTGACTGATATCGATGAACGATATGTTGTAGTCAGGATTTAAACTCTTTTGGGCTTGCCATGGACCAATCATGGCTATAATCAAAAGGCTAGGAGAGAGAGAGAGGGTTTGAACAATTAAGTATAATGATTGAAAATTTTATTTTCTTCTTCTATTATTTGATATGTTGATGATTTTGAATATATGTATATTTATATTGCTCAGCATGCCTTAAATTATAAATAAAAATCTTATATTATGATTATGAGATTTATGCATATAATGCTTAATTGAATAGTGATAAAGATGGCTTACTGGACTTTTAGCTCACTCTTGTTTTGTTAGCTTTTTCAGATGCCAACACTTAGTGTAGATAGGAATATGGGCTGTGAGTAAAAGGATTAGGACTTTGAAGTGCTTTCCTTTTATTGAAATAATATAATGTAATTAAACTAAATTGAATTTAAAATAATATCAGACTTACTTATCAAACTAAATATTTTAAGTATTTTAGTTTACTTTCATTGATACTACATAAATTTTAGGCCTTGCATGTTTTGTGGATAAAATTCTATAGAATTTATGGCTATCTATCACAAGCTCGCTTGTGCTAGTGAGACGGGGCCTAACATCCCTCTTTCTTTTTTTTTGATGAAATGAGACGTTGCCCACCTAGTTTATTAAGAAAATCAATGAAACAAAACATTATTGTGCCATAGACTGTTTTGACCATAAGCCAAGATGGCTTAGGCCTGAGCATAAGAGAGAAATAGGCCAGGATAGGGGTATAGAAGTTTTAGAGATTGCAATTACATTACTAGCAACACCTTAATCTCTTCTTTTGTCTTTGAGTTCAATGGTAGTTAGCTTTAAAAATCTCTCTTCAATGACTGAAACAACATCTTGGATGACGGTGTTATTCTTCTTTCAAATGAAGCTTTGTTACTTGATTACTGGTACATAATGTAGGCTACTATCTTAGTCTCAAATGGAGATCAAGTATCTATTGTATTTGTTTTGAGTATCATTGTCTCAATTGTATTTAAAGTATCAGCAGCATGTGATTCTTTTCTAGAATGGTGCAGTAGAAACTTCAGGAATAGGACTTATGTTAGAACTCTTTATAACCCCTCCCCAAATGTTCTAATCCCTGTATATACCTCCTTTCTTTTTACTTGTTATGTAAATCTTTCTTATCAATAAATTTGGTGGCATTTGCCTCCTTTATCATCAAAAAAATTGTTTTGCCTTTTCAAATTTTGGCTATTGATTTGATATGCTCTAGCACCCATCTCATCAGCTGTTGCAAAGGTTCTTGAAACTTATTCTGTAAATTTGGCTATCCAACTTTTAAGTAGTCTTAGAGAATATTCTAGCAGACACATTGTCGACTTGGCCTCAAATCTAAACCCCAATTATTCTCTCATTCCAAATGCTCCACATAATCATCAGGACCACACAGTCTCGAGCTCTCATCAATTTCTTTTAGTGATTAATCTTCTCCATGTTGTCTAGATTTCTTCTACTAAAGTCAGTGTAAACTGAATTCTTAAAGCTCAAATTATCTTATCGCATATAAGATCAGAATAGGAACAATCCAGAAATAAATGATGAATTATTTCCTCTAATGTTTGCACATAATAAACATGATGGAGGACCAATCCAATTTCTCTTCTTCATGTTATCAGCCGTGAGGATTCTTTTGCTATAAACCAACCAGTTGAAGACTTTTAATTTTTTCAGTAGTGGTATCTTCCAATTTATCATTGCAAAATGCGAAGTTATGCCTCCATGACTGAGGAATTCATAGCACCTTTTAACAGAAATTTATTCAAGTTGTACCATCTCCATATGATCTCATCTTCTAAGTTGGTCTTATGAGGTGAGCTGATGAGATTTTT
Source organism: Elaeis oleifera (assembly GCA_000441515.1). Classification (NCBI taxonomy): domain Eukaryota; kingdom Viridiplantae; phylum Streptophyta; class Magnoliopsida; order Arecales; family Arecaceae; genus Elaeis; species Elaeis oleifera. The sequence goes on along the minus strand of KE505000.1, from coordinate 177,803 downwards.
GAGATGATCCATTTCCTCCCAACCCCGTGTTGTCCAGATATAGATAACCTAAGAGAAGGGTAGATTAGATTTTTTAAAAACTTTTACAATATTAGAATAAGTATGTGCACAATTATATTGAACTAAGTGAGTATGCAGTGGAAGCAATAAATCAAATAAAAATATGTTGAAATAAATAAGAATAAATAAAAATAAGTAAGAGTATATATAAATATAAAATTTTATAGTGGTTCGGTACCGAACCCGACACCTACGTCCATTTCTCAAGTCATCCTATTTGAAATTTTATTATAATCCTTTTGATTATAGTGCGATTGTCTTAACCGGGCTCATAATCAATCCAACCAATTATTTTAGCAGAATCACAAGCAACCCAATTGATTTTACATAGAAATTAATCAAAATCTTTTCAATTAAGTCATCTATAGACTTAGTCAATACAATATCCAATTATGGATTTGGACAAGCCTATCCCATAAGTTTTATTCAAAAATTTATAAAGAAATAAGATATATAATAGAAACTATAAGAAATAATTAAGAGTACAAGAAGAATAAAACTCTTCAAAGTTCGATTGAAGTCGACAATGATTGCTCTTTGAAGCTTGAACTTCTTCACCTGAATGAATAAGAAGCTTTTTGATTTTTGAGGATATTTTTTTGAAAGATCACTAAATTACTTACACTTGATTTTTCTCTTTTTAATTTGCTCAAAGATATTCAATGTCCTCACCAAGAACTTATATTTTTTTCGTTTCTTCTCTCATAGTCCACTTTTTTTAGCTCTTCATTAAGTTTGGAAGCTTTTAAATCTTTTAAAAAATCAAACTAGTCATTTTTAGTCATTGAAAATAAAACTAATCATTAAAAATTATTTAAATAATTTTAAATTTCTATAAAATTAGCTGTTGGAGATGGAGTCGACTTAAGTATATCTGAAGTCTATACAAAGACCGTAAGAGTCAGCTCAAAGACTGTACTTTAAAAATTATTATTTATTTTCTGAGAGAGTTGACTCAAGCTTTTCAAAAATCGACTTAAGCACTATATCACTTGATGCCAACATTCCGGAGTCGACTCAAAACCTCCAAAAATCGACTCTAAGTCTTGTTCACTTGATTTTTCATGATGCAATTTTATCCAATTATCCTCTTTACTTTCAAAATATTTCAATACTTCTCTAACTTTAAAATTTATCCTTAATAGCTGAGCTCTACTCAACATCTTTTCTTGACTTATCATCCGTAGATATTCCTATTTACTAATAAAACATAGGTGGTAGTCCTATCTTCTTTCTATTAAAAAAAATCAATATAATAAGCTGTAGGTTGGTTAGGATTTGATTTAAGTATATATAAGAACTATGCACTAACTCTTGATCCGATCTTCCAACAATATTTATGTCCTCTGTACGTGCTCTCTGTTAAATATGTGAATTTTAATAAAAAATTTTGATGACTCTTTTCTCTCCTCTGAAATAATTATTAACCAGCTGTCAGCAGCTGATATTTGCTTTATTTTATGAGATTTAAAATATTTATTATAAAAATAATTATTATTATAATAAATATTGTCACGGTATTATGATAGAAATAATGAACACAATTATAGATGTCGAGCTATCATCAAATCATTGCTCAATCAATTACAAATTGTTTTTAGATCATAAATTTTTAAAATTTAAATTTTAATATTATTTATTTATAAAATCGATCGAAAGGCATATATAACAACTGTTATATAGGGCCGTTATTTTAAACCCTGTTCTCAGTCGACCCGAATTTAACCTGACCTCACCTGATTTGGTTCGCCCTTCCTCCGTTCGTACTGACGGTGAGGCGAACCGGCCTTTCTCTCACAATCCCCGACGCCCCGAGGCGTATGGCATCCGCTTGCGGCGGAGCCGCTGGACGGAGCAGCACCGACCCGCCGGCGGCGGCGGCGGCGGCGGCGGAGGCGGCGGAGGAAAGAGGTGGGAGGACCTGAATCGTGACCTCTTGATCGCAATCTTCGAGAGGGTTGGGTTGGCGGACCTCGTCGCCGGCGTCCCTTCGTCTGTTCCTCGTGGCGCGACGCCTTCCGCGACCCCTCTGCTGGCATAAGCTCGACTTCCGGGACTGAGACTCTATATCCCTCCGCCTCGACCGCCAACGCGACGAGGTCCTTGACTTAGCCGACCTCAATTTCTCCATCAGCCGCGCCCGCGAGAACGTCGACTCCATCTATTCCCTGACTTCGCCGACGATATCGATCTTCTCGGAACGTGATCCATCTATTTCCCTGCCTTCTCCGAAAGGTGATCCATTTCACGTGCAGCTTAGAGTTAGGGTTTTTGTGTTTCTTCGATTTTTGCCCAATTTTCTCTGGGTTTGCCGTTTTGCCGCTGGTTCTCTTGGGGAAAAACGATTTTAAGGTTCTTCTTGGTAAATTTTCGGATTTGCCTAGGGTTTGTTTCTTAATGTGATGAGATTTGGAAGGCATCGTTTATCTTCCTTGAATTTTATTGTGGTTGAATGACTTGATCTTTCTATCGGAGTTGTGGAATATTTATGAGGATTAAAACTAGACTTGGATTTTATGGTCTATATCCAGATAGCATCTGGGCCTCTTCTCTTCCATCGGACCATTCTAACTATGAGATCCCGGGAATTTTGCCTCAATGTGAGATGGAATAAGAATTTGTTCTTTCTTTACACTGTAAAAGAAAAGAAATGCCAATTTGTTTGGTTTCTAATTAGGTATTTATGGAACCTGCCATTCTTTCCACTTCTTATGGAATATGGGAAATGTTGGTATATTTTGTTTGGGAGGCATAGATGTTTGTAATCCAACATATATTCTGTATGTGTCTTTTGGAATTTTCAGGTGTCCAGAGTTGACTTATTTCAGCCTCCCAAATCCGCATGTAATGGAGCATAAATTCTGTGAGGCTGTCAGCAAACTTGAGTTTCTCAAGGGCATGGCAGTGGACGAGAGTGTCATCAGCTGCAAAGTGCTTCAACATGTTAACCAGTGCTGTAAATACTTCACCGAGCTGAGCGTGTTTGCTGAGAATGTGGATGAAGAGAAGGCATCCATTATCTGCAAATCTCTCCCGGACCTTCGGAAACTTGAGATAACCAATTCTGCCATCTCAAGGCAGGCCATAATTACTTTCTAGATGAGTTGAAGGCGCTGGAGCACCTTGACATTTCTGGGTATGAGAATTCTGGTATAACTGATGCGGTCCTCGAGAAGGCTTCACGTTTGAAGGTTTCCTGTGGGACTCGAGATTTGACTTGGGTGAGTTTATGGACTGCTCAAATAATGAGAAGGATGACTGGCTCCTTAAGAGGCCTTGTGGGTGCATGCTGGATCGGAAGGTCATGGAGTGGCTGGCAGAGCTTTCTTGAGATGCATTTAAGCAAGTTGCAAATGGATTTTGTTTAGATTGCAGGTATGAATCGATGAGGAAGATCCTTTTATCATTTCAAGTTAGAAGATGAAATTGCACTTCTTATTGCATTTTGGTGTATATATTTTGCTTGGATTTTTTTTTATTAATTCTTTTAGCAATTCTCCAGATTTGAACTCTAGCCCTCTTGAAGGTAAAAATTTACAGGTAGTTAGAAGGTTTTCTCCAGTAAAATCTGTAAGTTTTGGATTATAGTTCAGTCAATATCCTGGTACTTTCAAGATGCTTTGCTCAAGGCACTATCTTTGTTACTTATATGCTTAACCATATTTTGTTGCTTCTCGATCTGTAAATCATTAGATTGTTCATTTTTAATAAATCTTGCAATATTTGTATAGCCTTTTGCTAGTTGTTTCTATGAGAAATGCCACAATGCTGAGGCAAACGAATTGGACGTGAAGATTGTAATTAGGAATAAGGGAAACACATCAAAGATGCATCACTTAATATCAGTTCTTGGTGGGCCTGGTCCTGTGTTTTAGATTCCAATTATTTTGTGAGAGATATTTCTGTATAATGTTGTTGGATTGGCTTTATATTGGTTGCTGGTTGTGTTTTCCAACTCCTCTAGTTCTTTCAACAATTAGAAAAGAATGTCTTTATTGAAAAGACATGAAAGAAATCATTTCAGTCCAAACTTTTTTGACACAAGATGTGATGGTACTTCAAATTCAAAGCACGTAATAGTTTCAAATTCTAGTATCAGAAGTGGATGAGGAGTCTTTCTGGGTTGTAGAACCAAAACGAAGCGGTAGAACTGAAAGGGAAAAGGGTCGGGACAAGGAATTCATCTTAACACAAATTAGTCTAAATGAGGGAAAGGAACTCTTCAATTAGAAGTTTAGTATTAAGGGCTCAACCCTCTATGGTGGAAGGATCTTATGCTTATTGATCAAATTGAGCTGCGGCTGCTCAAATAAGTTAATCATTGTGAATGTACATATTGTTTGATGGTGGGTGATTAGCTGTCTTTTCTTTGATATTGGCAGGTTATGGGAGCGACAATATTGGATGAGTTGTTGTGGGTTAGCTTGATGCATTGGTGATCTGATTAATGAATAGATAGATGTTTCGGATATATAATTATTTACATGATTGCTGAATAATATTGTTTGTTTTGTGAAGAATCCCAATAAGCAGAGTTCGTCAAAGGAAATTTGTTGGTCAAGTTGTGCTATTCAGAACTTTGATTGCATCCGAGATCCCTCCTCTTATGGAAGAATAAGATTTTTTTGATTGGTTCTTCCTGGCCACAATAATTAGGAGGGTATTCTATCAGCGAGAAGCAATGGTTCATGGAATGGTTTCAGAATTCACTGTAATTACTGATTTCCATGAAGGTGGTTGGGGGACGCCCAATCATTATGTTCATTGGAATTCTGAGATCTTAGTTCTTCTGGTAGAATTAATTATGAATTCCTATGCTCTTTAAGAGTTTGATATAGCAGTTTTCATGGTTCAATGCTGAACCAGTTCAGGTGACTGGTCAGATCGACTGGTTTGAAGGCTTAACATGGCATGGCAGTCATTTTTGCATCAAGAAAACGTGGCAGTCATTTCGGTTCACTGAATGGCTTAGCAGTGGTTAGTGCTTAATTGTGTAAATGATCATTGGAGTATGCAACATAGCTGCATTATGTATGGTAGCATGTGAAATGTGCATACATCATGTATACATGGCAAAGAAGTACACATGCATCTCATGCATCTCTATGTGTGTGGACACCAATACTGTATCAGACATCAAGAAAAGTACAATGTGTCGTCTCAAAAAGGTTGTCCGTGTGAGGTCTACTTTGCTTCCCTGGTAGTTACAACTCTGCAGATATCTAATTGGTCTGCACAGCGTTATTAAGTGTTGTGGCTGGGTGCAAGGAGCAATTTTACTGCAAAGACGTATATGTGAATGTGGAAATTTCGGATCTAATTTTCCTTTCCTGCTGTTGGTCACAGCCAGTCACATAAGCGGGAAAGCAACGTGCATTGTCATCTGCAGTTCTAAGGTGTAGTAGTTTGTCTTATGTAATTATTAGACACACATACAAAATAAGCGAAAAATGAAAAATAAATCCATTCTTGCAGCATAATGTGAATTGCGGCACTGTTAGCTGGTAGCAGCAACTTTAAGAAACTTTGAACACATGGGTTTTCTTTTAGAATGAGGAAGTACAAAATACATAGTTATTCAATATATTGATATAAAAGTATGAAATAAAATATAAATACATATTTATGTAGTTTGTAAGTATATTTTTAATTGATAAATGAACTTTATTCTTTTTTTTTAACCTCTTTCAAGGTAATGCTTGGGTTCTTAAATGCAAGAGAAAAAAATAAATTAGCTATGTTGAAATGGTTGAGGAAAATCTAATAAAGAGTAGAGATGGAGAAAAGAAAATATTTGCTTTCAAGAGAAGAAATGAAGAAAACGTGTATATAATGGATCAGATTCAAGCTACACTGGTATAACTCTTGTAGAAGTGCACCTTTTTTAATGGGATGATAGCATATTTCACATCAATAATTCAAGTCATTGAATATAATCTATTATTTCTAAAGTAGTTAGATATCCAAAATTCTATAATTATGGAAGTCCTAACCTATGCATCAATCAAAAGTTGCATAATTGAAATATTATGAAATAATATATCATATTTCACCACTTAAACTATGAGGATCCAAATTACATGATTTTTATGTATAAATAGTTTAGAAGTAATAAATTATATCTAATGGCTCAGATTATCAATCTGACCTATATATAGTCTTCTTTGAAGGTGCTATGCTCATAAGTTTATAGGGCATTGAACAAATGATATCATTATTGTGTTACATCTATTAGTGCTTATTGCAGGAGATAATAAAAAAACAAAATCTTTATCCAATTGTAATTGATATGATGGACCAAGAGGGCACTTTCCCATTTGGAGTGAAACTTGCAAATATGGACTGATAACTCAATTTCAGTTCCTATGGACAATTGGAATTGTTGAGGCAATGAATATTATGCCAGACCCTTGGATGTAGGTTATTCTACTCAGCCATTGGCCTACTTATATCAATATGAATGTTGATCCTTTTGATTTAAATATTGGTGCTTTATTGACTATTCATAGGAGATGGAATGTAAATCGTTTGGCCACATTTTTCAATGCTGATATGATGAACCAAATCTATCGAATCCTTGTGGTGCGAGGCACCTGCTCTGATCAATTCACATGGGCTTAAATAGGCTTAATAATATCTTCATGAAAGATATGTACCATCTTGTGGAGATGCCTTCGTATATGGTCATTCTTTCATATTTTAAGGGGGGTTGGAAGTTATATGTTCCTATTGCGAGTTAAATTTTTCTGATGAAAATTCTTGGGATAAAACTATTTTGCAAGAGTGTTTTAAGCCAAAGGGGTATCCTTAATATTGATTTTATATGTTGTGATCTGTATTCTGATAATATTGACAACTGCCATCATGTCATTGGGGCCTATCCCTTTACTGTTCAATGATGGTCCCCTGAGTGCCTCATGCAACCTTTGATTACTCAATCTTTGCTAGCCTTGGAGGTTTCCTTTCAATGCCAAGATAGAGACAGTTATCCACTTGCTGGTTGGTTATATAGCATGGTTGATCTGGTCAGCTAGAAACATGCAGCTGTTTCAATCTTCTCAGCTAGATCCAACTGATTTGCTAAGAAATGTTGTTCTTTTTGGTTAATGCATCCAAGCATTAAGTCTATCAATCCTTCAGGACTCATTCAAGGCTTTGGGTGGTCTTCATCTGCCTCGATAGCAATTATATTATCATCCTTTATCACACGGTTGGCCCTTCCCCTGGAGTATTAATGCTAAACTATGCGAGGCTCTAATGCTGCTATAGGGTTCATTCTTAGAGATCCGGAGGACCGGCTGGTGGTTGGTGGCAAATTGTCCCACCACCCCCTAACTCTATTCCTTATGCTGAAATGGTTGCTACTTGGCTTGGGTTATATTTTGCCATTGACCATTGCCTGGTGCAGGAATTTTGGCTTGTGGGAGACAGCCACCACCATTTAATGGATTAACAAGTCTTCTATTCACAAATCCAAGCATAATCCCCTGGTGAAGGACCTCTTGGTATGGCAAAGGGATGTTACAGACCTTCTTGGTGACCCTTGTTCCCCATGAAATAATCAAGATTGGTGATTGGTTAGCGGGCCAGGCACTCCAAGATGACTTATTTCTTCAACGAGGTGATTCCCTACCTCTTTTATTGGATAGGATCTTGATGGTGGGTGCCTATGGCAATGTGTTTGTAAACTCTATTTTGTCGCATAGCATGCTCAAATTTCTGTAGTCCCATTGTAGACCTCGAGTTGGGGCAACTTGAAGTGTTGAGGAAGTAGCTCCTATACTATCCTCGGAGCGAAGGGTGGCTCATTATTGAACCTCTTGTAGGGCTGTGCTGAGAAGTTATTGTTAAAAGCATTTTCAATCTTCTTATTTATCCTCTCATCGAGTGTCCAGAATCGTCTTTCGATGGCAAGATCTCAGACGGTGCGGTCTCGGAATACCAGGGAGAATGACGATTAGGGGTTGAACCATGCCCTGATTATGGACTAGAAGATCGCCGTCGGACCGGCTGTTGGGCCCTAGGATGGCTCTAGTGAGTCTGCCTCTTCTCTGGGCTCCGAGGAGGTGCACGTGGCTCTGACTATAGTGCGGGCACCACCGTGGGAGGCGCCGATGTTGCCACCAAGAGAACCATTGATCGCACTACCGAGGGAGGTGCAGGGGCAGCCTGAGTAGGTTGTAGCGCCATCGACGGAGGCGTCAGAACAATCTAGACCGTTTGAATAGCGGCTATCAGATTTTGAACTTGCTGAAAGGACAAGTTGAATTGGTTTGCCGTGACCAGTACTGGCTAGACTGACGAAGGAGTCACCATCATTGGTGGCTGCGCCTGGCTCCTCACCTGGCAGGAGGAGGTGGCATTGAAGAGACGAGATGATATTCGTTCGGTGGAATGATAATGCGAAAAGTAGGCCCTTCCTCTATCTGTTATTGTTCGTTACCGTCGGGTCGGAAAGCGGACGTTTGGTCCTTGCGCAGGGAATGCTAGAGTGACCTGTAAAAGAAGTTCAAACGGGAGATTTTCGCTCCTGCGAGGACTCTCCGATGTTCAAATCAGATTCAGAGAGCAAAGAGAGCAGCCATGAATTCTCTGAGAGGGATGGCTTCACTTATCTTGGTATTCGGGATTTTGGTGATTTATAAAGAATGTCGTCAGATAGCTGGTTGGACAGCTGTGAGATTGTGCAATCTCGAGATTGCAAGACCGTTCAACATGCCACAGCGGGCTAGATATTTCAACCCTCAATCGCTCCCGCGAAATCAGGGGAGTTGGTTATGCTTGAGCCCATCCACTCAGGGTGGACAGCTGTAGCACGTGTCCGGAAGCTGATCGGCTTAGGCTATTGAAGGCTGGCTGAGACACATAACCCGTGCAACAGACCAGACGTAAATAGTTATGATCTACATACCTCAGTTCTGTGTTTGGATCGGCGACTGCGTGGATAGCCTGCTGATCAGAGGTATCAATAATAACATGCCAGATCCGAGGCATTCAGGATACTACCATAATAGGACCATTCTTTGTAACTATGAGATCCGGAATTTTGCCTAAAGGTGAGATGGAATAAGTATTTTTTAACACTGTAAAAACAGAAAGGACGCCAATTTGTTTGGTTTCAATGTAGGTTCTATGGAACCTGCCATTCTTTTCACTTCTTATGGAATATGGGAAATGTTGGTATATTTGTTTGGGAGGCATAGATGTTTGGAATCCAACATATATTCTGTATGTGTCTTTTGGAATTTTCAGGTGTCCAGAGTTGACTTATTTCAGCCTCCCAAATCCGCATGTAGTGGAGCATAAATTCTGTGAGGCTGTCAGCAAACTTGAGTTTCTCAAGGGCATGGCAGTGGACGAGACTGTCATCAGCCACAGTGCTCCCACATGTTAACCAGTGCTGTAAATAC
>KE505000.1:126095-153973 GCA_000441515.1 Elaeis oleifera | reverse complement strand
TATGGGGATGGGTATCTCTTTTTTATCCGATTGGATATCGGGTAGAGTTTGGGTATAGGGTATTAAGTTCGGATTTGGAAATGGGTAGTACACTATCCGACCCAAATTTACTTATTGCCATCCCTAAACCTCTTCTCAGCAAAACAAAATTCTCGGAGAATTATACTGGTACAAGCTTTTTTCTATTATTTTTCAGGTTGAGAAGGAAAGATGAAAACACCACCACTTTATTAGTAAATGATTTAAAACAAGGTGCACAAGCTTAAGGCCGGAAAATTATTGGTTGGACCAATGGACCCCTCCAGCCGCAACGCAAGACGCACAAACAGGTCCAACCAATAATTTCTATAGGGCCGGCAAGTTGCATCAATGGCTGAAAAGTTGCACTGATGATTAGCCGTCATGCATTTTTTTAAGCTAAAAGAGCTGTCATGCAATAATTTTGCCTCTTCTAGACAGTGATTGCTCGTCGTCCCCGGCAGCAGACACACACGACGCCTATCCAAGCCTCCGGCTTCATTTCTTCCACCTTTCCCATTTCCACACGGTAAGAGAACCACTTGCGCCTTCTTCAGCTGCCGTGTAAACGGACCAAATTTGATCCTCTTCCATCCATTTTCAGCCCATATGGAGTTAATCCAACCTATTGTTGACATCATCAAGCTTCTTTGGGATCCCATTGCCCACCGAGTCAATTATTTCGCCAAGATAGAAGAGAACATTGACAATCTCAGAAACCAAGAGAGGGAATTGAAAGACTTGACGGTTGACTTACGAAGGGATGTGGAACGAGAAAAACTCGAGGGGATGGTTCCAACGAATGCAGTGCAAGGTTGGCTGCAGAGGGCAGATGAGATCATCAAAAGTGCAGAAGAGATGCAAGAAGAATTCCGGTTGAACGAGAGGTGCTCCTACGGGTGGTGCCTTGATTGTCGCTCTCGTTACAAGTTAGGAAAGCGTATTGTCAAGGCAGCACAATATGTTCAGGATCACAAGGCGCGGAAAAATAGCTTTGGTGAAATTGCTGCTCCTCCTCTGCAAGAAGTGTGCAAGAGTTAGCTACAGCAACCATCAGACAACGAACATCAACAATAGGCACCCTAGATCAGGTATGGAACTGGCTAATGGATACCAAGACTGGAATAATTGGAATTTGGGGCAAGGGCGGTGTCGGAAAGACAACGCTGGTTAAGAATATCAATAACAAACTTTGCGGGACTCGGCAATTTGAGTTCGTCATTTTCGTGACTGTATTAAGAGACTGGAACATGAAGAAGCTGAGGAATGACATTGGGAAGGAGATATACTTGGACTTATCCGAGGAACAAGATGAAGCACGGGCCTCAAGATTATTGTTCAATAAGTTGAAGGGGAAAAGTTCCTTCTAATTTGGATGATATGTGGGAGAAAGTAGATCTGGAAAAGCTTGGAGTTCCTGCAAGAAAGAAAACGGCGGCTGCAAAATTGTCATAACCACTAGAAACAGAGGTGTCTGTAACGATATGGAGACAGATAAAGAAATCATGGTGCAGGTTCTTTCCGACACGGAAGCATGGGAATTGTTTCAGGAAAAGGCAGGTAGTGTGATTTCTTCTGATCTCGAGCCCGTCGCACGAGACGTGTGTAAGGAGTGCCATGGTTTGCCACTGGCAATAATTGTGGTTGGTCGAGCATTGAGGAAGGAGACTGATAGAGAAGTCTGGAAAAATGCTCTGCGGGTGCTTAAGACTTCACGGTTCGAACTCAAAGGTATGGAACGTGAAGTTTACCTGCCTCTGAAATTTAGTTACGTTCACTTGAAAAATGACTCGGGAAATGATATTCTTCAAAATTGCTTCCTGTATTGTTCTCTATTTCCTGAAGATTATCCAATAAAAGTAGATCGTTTAATAGAATACTGGACAAATGAGGGGTTCATAGAAGGGATTGAGAGCTTGAAAGACGCTTCAGCAAAGGGACACTACTTATTGAAAGAGCTCATAGATTCTTGTTTACTGGAAATAGATAAGGACGAGGAAAATGCTGTGAGAATGCACGACGTGATCCGGGATATGGCAATAAAAATCACATCAGAAAGCACAGAAAGAGGCAGGAGGTTCTTAGTACGAACCAGTTTGGGATTAGAAGATTGCCCAGAAGTGGAGACATGGGAAGAGAAGGACAGGATCTCACTGATGAATAACAATATTCGATTTTTACCGGATGAACCAAAATGCACTGAACTCTCTACCTTGGTACTCCGAGGGAATGTATTTCTCGAAGAAATCCCACAATCATTTTTCAAGCAGATGAAGAATCTTCGTGTACTTGATCTATCCCGTACCCGTATTGTGTCACTTCCACCTCCATTTCTGAATTAGGTAGCCTCCAAGCACTCATTCTAAGATTCTGTCGCTATTTACAAAGTGTGGACCATGTGGGCGGACTCAAGCAGCTCCAATTGCTCGATTTAAGCTGTACCGGAATTGTAGGACTGCCACGTGAGATCGAGCAGTTAACCAGGTTGCGCCGTCTGAATCTATCAGGCACCTTTCACCTTGCATGCATCCCGGTTGATATAATAGTTTCACTGTCCCTCTTGGAAGATTTAGAAATGCGGCTAAGCTCCTTTGGCAGAAGTAAAGAGAGCAAAGCATTTATCGAGAATGTAGGACACTTAAATCACTTGACTCATTTTAGTGCTGACATTCCAAATGACCTTTGCACCAGCTCTCAATTGGAATTCCTGCTTTGGGATAAGCTGAAGAGTTTCCATCTACGAATTGTGGGTCGTGGCTTAATTGTCCCACCGTTTTGGTTGAACCTAAAGAAGAGGTCGGTATCTAGACATCACAGCAAAAGCGAATGTCAGGCGAGAAGCGGTTGGATTACTTCAGTATGCAGAAATCTTAAATCTCTATTATCACGATGAGATCAGAACAATATCCGCAATGGGAGCACGTAATTTGAAGCGGTTGAAGAATGTGAGGTCTGGCAATGTCGTAAAATGGAGAACGTCGTCATCACGGAGGAGGCAGAAGAAGGAATTTGCCAGAACTAGAGATCTTACGATTATTTACCTTCCAAATTTGAGGAGTATATGGGAGGGAAATGGAACACCAGGAAGCTTTAGAAGCATCAAAAACATTATCTTAAGAGGCTGTGCCAACGTGATGTATCTCTTTTCATCCAATGTGCTACAGCTACTAAATTCTCTAGAAAACTTGTACATAGAGACATGCCCTTGGATGGTAGAGATTGTTAGGGGAGAAGTTGGAAATGGAGTTATTGCCTTCCAAAGCTCAGGCGCATCGTTCTTAAAGAACTACAGGAACTGAATAGAATGTGGAGGGAGTTTTATCCTTGGAATCATTGCAGGCAATAGAAGTAACCTCGTGTCCCAGCTTAAGGCAGCTTGCCATAGATATTGAGAAGACACCAGCATTGGAAGTCATTGAAGGTGAAAGTGAATGGTGGAGTAGTTTGAAATGGCAGAACGACAGCAACAAGTCCCATTTTCAAAACATATTTAAATTAGAAGATCGTTTAGTAGTTCAAGATGGAGATACCTTCGACAAATACTTCACACCAAATTATGAGCTAGGTCAGTTTTCAGATTAACATAATCACCTCCACCGGACACAATGAAAGGCAAGTTAGGCTTACCTTGCTTGAATTCGTATCTTTATTTATTTATTAGTTGTTTAATTTTGCATGGCTGTTATTCTCCAAACAATACCTACCGTCATCATCCAATCTACATGGATCAGCTATGTGGATCTTATATTGTTCGTACATGGATGATGGTTACTTTCCTTGTGATGATTCACATACATGAACATACCCAAATACAAGATATGAATCACCCTTCTATCATGCATTATAAGTCATTTTCTTGTGCTTTTTAAATTACTTTTATGTTTTATAATGATGATTTGCACATATTGTATTGCAGTTTTGCGTGTGGAGTTGCCGATCAAGTAGTAATTTCAACAAACATAGCTGTTTTGCCCATTCTAGGTTTTTCACTTTATATGCATTCTTGATGAGTTGAGAAGCTTTGTATTGGACAAATATAGCTGCACAAGCCATGTTCACATTTACATCAACATGACCAAAGCCAACTTTGCAAAAATCCATGGTTTCATTCAAAGTAACATCATATTTCCATCTTACGGACAATCAATGGTATTGGCATAAGCTATCCTCTAGGCTAATGGGCATTCTCAATGATGGTTATGGACGCATTAAGACAAACAGTTTGTCTAGAATATTTCAGTTTTTTGGACATCTCAACAAAGCTGTTATACTTAAAATGGGTAGGTACATTTGCAGGCCATAATTCCCCAATGTCATCTGGAGCACATGTTCTAGTCCAAAGGGTTGGTACAGATTATAATTTAATATTCTGTTAGCTATAAGTTATGAAAATGAAAATGCATGATATTAGTTGAGATTTAAATTTTTAAACATATGCCATGTTTATGTTTGTAGTTTAGCATTTAATCTTAATATCAACAGTTAAGCAACCAACATTAAATGATTCTTCAAAATATTTTATCATTTTATTTCCTTCTTTTCAGTTCCGGGTTTCATCCTGACCATTGTCCAAAGTGAAGCAGAACACGTAAGTACATTGGCTTATGGTTGGGCTGAAACATGCTCCATAACTAGAATTTTAATCCTTGCCTTGATTTATAATTTTGGAGACCCTATCTTAAATTAGAATGTGATATGAATTTGACACTTTTAGGTGTTGCAGCTCCAAGTATCTTTGTAATAGAAAACATTGCCGCCCTGCAAGATCTGTCCCTAATTACTGCACTTGATATCAGCAGTCAAACATTACGGAATAGCACATCAGGTGTTCCAATCCAGCAAGTTGGTCTCATGACATAAAGATGCAGAACAGCTATATCTGTTTTTACTTATTATCTATATTTGTGGACTCTGTCAGTAAGTTTAGTTTACAAAAGTGATATATGGTCATGTATTCCTTAAAAAAAAAAATCTAGCCTTCTCTTAGTAATAAACTTGAAAATGCTTGTGGTTGCATGAATTGCAAACTAGAAACCTGATATATTCTTTGAGCAGCTTTTTCTACATCCTGTTATAATTTCATCAGCGACAACTATCACCAAATTAAATATGCTGCTACTCAAATCAAAACCCGTCCAACTTCTCGAGAAAATGTTCAAACTCCAAAAGCCAATTTACAATCTGAGTTTGTTTCCATGTGTAATAAGGTTTAAGCATCTTTTTATGTAGAATTCAGTAACCTATGTTTGGTGGGAAAAATGAACTAAAAAGAAATGCCATAATTCTTGGATCGAAGAGCCTAGCATACACACGAGTCTCTGATTAAATAACTACAAAAAGTCTACAGCATCCCGGAATTGTTATATGATTGTTCTGAAATAATGTAACAGATGTTCATAGAAGCTAAACTTTAAGAGCTCTCATTTAAAAAGAACAGATATTGAGAAAAGATGTCGCATGTGAATATAGAAATTTGATTGTAGAGGCAGGACATGACAATAATCTCAGAGATCACCGACTACATACCAACATTAACTAATGCAGCAAGGGTTCTTAGAGGAGCATCATGTATGCATAAAAACTAAGAATGAAAAAGTGATTTCCTTTCTGTAGAACAATGTCTAATTAGATTCCAAAAAAATCAAAACACGAAGATGCTAACCGCATCATAGTTCATGGTACATGAATTGTCACAGTGAGGAAAAGGATTTATCTATGAGACTAAAGGAAGGCATCCTTGGGGTCTTTCGCAAATAATAGTTCCTCCACCCAAGTTGCATCAATTTCTGAGCCTGCACTCCAAAACATAAACAGCCCATCCACCACCCCCTGCAACACTTGAGAGCCAGGTCAAGCTCCTCAAGCCTGCAAGGGCTGCGAATCAATACCGAAGGCCCTTTACTGGAAGTGCAAGTTCTCTTCATGAAAAATCCAGCAAAGAAACTGATATTGTGGTATAATAGTTCATTCACCCAAGCTCTACAAGCTTCTTAGGCTCCTCCATTTTAGACACCTTAACTGGCCCATGCACCACCCCTGCAGTACTGCCGCATCCACAACAAACCAGTAGCTCATGCTTATCATTACCGGAATGTAGACTCATATTGAGCTTCCCAGCCTCACAAAGGCTGAGGATCATGGTTCAAAGGTCCCCTATTGGGAATATAATCATTTTTTGTCAAATCCAAGTATAACCTCTTGGGCTCCTCCAAGTTCCCATCTTGGCAAAACCCTCTGATCAAAGCACTGAAGGAGAATGCATCGGGCTCTGGTCCGACCTGCCTCATGTCTACCGTTCCAAAACTTGAAATCTTTATATCCGGCACGATATTTTTTTCTCACCCAGTAACTCCCAAATCTTTTCATGAGAATCTCCTGTTGAATAGAACCCATGAAAACGAGTATTGAAGGAGATCAAATCGGGGGTTACCTGATTCTTCTCCATTGGGCTCAACACATCAAATGCCACATCAAAATTGCCCTTTTCGTAGAAGGCGTGGATGAGTTTGTTGGACAAGAATAGGCTAGGGACTATGGAGGGGTTTGGCAGAGAGGATCTCCCCAAAGGCAGTGGCCACCCGATTGAAGTCACAGGCACAATTTGTAAGTTGATCCAAAAGTGACCGGAGGGATATTTGATCATTCACTCCTTAAACAATTCTATATTTCTTTTGTCAATAAAGTTGGGAGCTGGATCAATCTTAGTTGCAAACTCAAAGATGCATGGAATAGAATAATTTGTAACCGAAGCATTTCTTATATTTTTCTAGTAGTCTCGTATTGAATAAGAATATACTCTTCTAGCTTTTCTTCCTCTTTTATACTTTTAACAGGGACAACCAGCATCAGAGTGAAGATAGCACTCCTCTTAGGCATACAAGAAGGCAATTGCTTGTACGGTACTTCTCAGAGAAATGTTCAGGCTTGGGTCATAAGTTATTTCTAGGTGGATTTAAGTGATTTTTCCCGGTGAGAAAGATAAAAAATATCTAATTTATAGATTAGATGGCCTATGGGTTACAAGCTAGCTGGTCAAGTGATTAATAGAAAAGCTACAGATTTTCAACAGTGTTTCTTGCACCTTTTCCTAAATGGGTTACACGCTAGTCAAGTGATTGATCGAAAAGCTACAGATTTCCAACAGTGCTTCTTACTTTTCCTAAACGATGGTTCTCAAGCAAGGTCACAAATATTCATAATCACCACAAATGTCAAGAGCTTTAAATGAAAGAAAAGAGACAACAGATAAATGGACTAAAAACAGACCTAAGTTGATGAAAGATATACATCAAGTCGCAAGAAACAGCAATAACCTAGGAGAACACCAAGTACATAGCAACACTAACTAGCGCAAGTATCTTTCCTGGATTGGAAGCATCATATGTTTGCTAAAATGAAGAAAGTTTTTCCCCTATAAAACAATATCTGACTGAATTGTGCCTTCCAGAGCATCAAAACAGCGAGAAACCAACTACCTCATAATTCATAAAATATGAATTACAGACAATAGGAAATTGTAGTTACCTAGGAGACTCAAGAAGATAAAGCCATTCTTAGGTCCTTTCGTGAATAATAAGTCCTCCACCCAAGCTCCACAAGCTTCTCAGCCTCCTCCACTCTCGACTACTTAACCAGCCCATCCACTACATCCTGCAACACTGATGCATCCACAACATAGTGGCGCCTCATAAAGACTGGGGATCAATATCTGGAAGGTCCCCTGTTGGGAGCACAGTCATTGTTCGTCAAATCTAAGTACATCCTTGGGTGTTTTCCGACTTTCCGTCTTGGCAGTGCCCTTCGATTGGAGCATGGAAGGAGAAAATCTCAGGCTTTGGTCCAACCAGCCTCAATTCATCGATGAGCTCAACTGCCTCCGATGTCTTCCCTTCTGAAGCCAGTGCTCTCAGCTTCGCATTGAAGCTCTCGGTGTCCCCCGTTGGCAGCGTCGCCGAGCATGCCGGCCTTGCCGTAGAGGGAGATGAGGCGGACGTCAAAGCCCTCGCGGGCGATGCCGGCGGGTAGCGCTTTGTTCCTCAAAGATGGCCTCAACGGCATTGGGGCAGCAGGTGGCGGACGGCGATCTCATATATAGGTGCTTGCAGCGGAAGCCGTAGTAGGACTCGGAGGACTTCTTGAAGGATGCGACAAGCTTGCCCGGCTTGCGCTCCCGGAGAAACTAATTGGTGGTTGTCTTCAGGCGCTTCAGGTGGGGATTAGGGTTAGGGTTTCGGGAGGAGGAGAAGGGAGAACCATTGCAGGAGGCAGAGGAGGCCAGATGATTTTTTTTATATCGGATCTTTTACAAATTTACATGAATATTATTCTAAAATTAATATTTATATATATATCTTCATAAAATATTATTTATATGTATATTATTATTTTATTTTATATTTGTATCCATATCATTTAACATCGTTAAAAATTAATTATTTAAATTTAATAATTAAATATTTTATAATAGATATGTAATAAAAATTATAAAAATATATATATAAATAATAATTTTATGAGAATATTCATGTAAATTTGAATATTTAGAAGGATATATACACGAAAATTTAATTAATTTTTATCTATTTTACCTATATGAATTCAGACCCTCTTACTCAGCAATATAGTAACATATTACATAATATAATAATACGATGACGATACTATATAATATTTTTTATATTAAAATATTATATTATATTTTATTTCTATACAAGTTGAGATGATTATATTTATTTTATAATAATATGATATACTTTATATACTTCACAAAGATATTTTGATAAAAATTTTAAATAAATATAATAATATTATAAATTTTATTGTTACATAATGTCCAAATCCATAACTATATCTATTCGATGCAAATGTACAAGCTATTCATCTAATATTAGATTTAGATATTTTTTTAAAAATATATTATTATATATTAAAAAAATATAGGTTGTTACGATCTCTTTATTTTCTAGATAAATAATTTAATTATCATTTGATAAAAAGATCATTTTATCTATGTAAATTAATAAATTAATAAATTTATTATTTTAGTTATATATATTAATTTTTTTCTATTAGAATAAGAAAAGAATTAATAATCCAAGAGAGGTGTATTTATGTTAATGATTTTTTGCTTGTGTATCTTTTTAAATATTTAAATTTACGTGAATATCCTCATAAAATTATTATTTGCATATATATCTTTATAAAATTTTTTTTTTACACGTCTATCCATAAAGATATTTTAGTAATATTAATTTTAAATCATTAATTTTTAATAGTGTTAGATGATATGGGTACATATACAAAAAAGATATTTGATTAGGATATATACGTAGATATCAATTTGAAAAAAAATTTATATAAATTTACATATTTTGAAAGATATATATGTAAAAAAAATTTTATATTTTGGTTAATAGTGGACTTCTCTTTTGCCTGTTGGTCGGAAGAGGGAAGGAGGGAGGGGGGAAGGCAGTTTAGCAAGAGGAATTATTAGTTGGAATTTACATCATTTAATAAAAAATTATCATAGCATCCATTAATTATCTAAATTTGATTTAAAAATCTTGAAGAGAAAAGAATTATTTTAACCATTAATTGATAATTTTTATTAATTAATTTAAAAAATATATTTTTTTTAATTGATGCGGTCATTTTTTATTAGATGATGTAAAATATATATGATAAAATGATCTTAGTCCATAATTTTTTTTTTATAAATTATTTTTTTCTCACAAACAAATTGTTACGACTGACAAGTGATTTAACACCCATACAAGAACTCGAAAATAGTATTTTTACTGACAAAGATTATTGCGACCTGCTATTAGTGGCACATAATGGGTCATGAAACTATCAACTTGAATCATTTTGAAGTTCAACAGGGAAGGCATAGTCGAATCTTGAATTTTTAATGTCCTAAATGTATTTGCGAGCCAGTCCATCTGGATATTAACTTCACCATAGTTTTAGCAACGGTGCATACCAGGGGCCAACAACCCCAATAAATGCATACAAGACTTGTCCGCCTTTTGAAGAACAACCACAACTTGTTTAACCATCATGGCATGTTTAGCCATACGATGAGCCTTTGAGAGGTACCCTGACCTAATTATTAGGCAATTAAATTGTTTTATTGATATAATAAAAAAAATTAATACAAATGGACAGCCACATCAATTTGATAGGAGAGCAATTCAAAAGATTAAAATACATAAAATCCGACAAAATCAGCAGACAATCATCATCTTGCCTTCACAACCAATCACCGGAGTGTTCAGCAATAAAAGTCGCCACTCAATGTGCTGCAATATTCGTCTCTCGATAGACATGCCAAACTCACACTACAGCAGTATGGTGAAAAGAGGTCCAGACATCCTAGATAAGCGGATGATCCTTGAGATGTCTAGCTTCTCCTTGAATCCAAGAATAACAGTTGCAGAGTCACCTCTAGGAAAATCCTCTCCGTATGAAGCTGATGCCTGACAAAAGTGATACCTACCTAGGCGGCGTGAAGCTCTGCTGTCGGAATCGAAGACTCAAAAAAGTGAGACCCTCCTGCTGCGGCCAATCCCCTGTTGCACTCATCGTCGGTGAAGAACACTTGCAAAATGAAGTCCACACTGACCAGAATTGTATCCGGCGGGGACCTTCGATGCTTAAGTCAGTGAGGAATGGTGAACAGCAGATGAATATTTATAGAGATAGAATATCAGCTCAAAAGAGTATCTTATCAAATGCTGTTCATTTACCTCTCTTTTATAGATGAATTATTGGTAACCATTTGTAACAGTTAGACACATTGATCCCGCTTATTCAGTACTAGATGATCATAGGATGGGTGGTTATACCCACCACTAATCGTGTTCTGACCATTATGCATTTTCTGCGCTGGCGGTTTCTGATATACCGACTCTATGTTAGTAGTCTGAATATGTCGACTATATGTCAGTAATTACGGAAGTCCGAATGACCATCAGTCGACAACTCTGGTATGCCGATGGTTATCGGTCTGAAATCAGTTGAGTCGTCATAGTCGGAGTTTGCCAAGAAGGTTGAGAATAGCTGACTGTTGGTCAGCCAACCGATTGATAGTCGGCGATTCGTGCTTATCAGATCGATTGAAAGTCGGAATTGGGGGAGTTAGCTGAATTGTCCCAACAGTTACCTCCCACTCCCAAGTCTAAGATAGTCTGATATGTAGACTAGCATATGGTTTGACACGTTGGACGAAGGAAGTTGTCACGTGTTGTCTTGTGCTCCGATTCAATTGCAGATATTAATAATTTTTTTGAAAAATGAAAAGTCTCCAGCCATTTTATCATTTCGATAATCGTGAGATCATTATTGGAGTGTCGGTTCGAGAAGATAGTCTGGCGTCTGGAAAATTCGATCAATTTGATTCTGACTAGTCGATTTTAGCCACGTGTTTGGATGTCATTGGCTCTGAACCATTCACGCGGATAGTGGTAAGGTGGCATGATCTGAAGATAGGTGCATCGAACCGTCTGATCGATGGTCGGTTCTGATGCAGTCATGTGTCGAAATCTGGAGAAGCCTTGATTTGAACAACTTTATCCAGACCATTGAAGGGTTCTATATATATGATATCACTTTCATTTGGATCTTCTATTTTTGCATTTGTCATTTTCTTCTGCAATAGAGGGTTCCACCTCAGGTGCTGAGAGTTTCAAGTCTTCCTTGTTCTCCCTAGTTCCAGGTTGAGTCTTCGTTCTTTTCTTCTAGTTTTCTTCTTTCTTCTTCTAGGTTTCTCTGCCATCTATCATTTTCAATGGCAAGTAGGGGTAAGAAAGGAAAAGCTTCAACTTCTCGAGATAGTCGATCAAAAAATCTGATCGATGATTCTCCTTCGAGTTCGGAGATGGAAGTTTCTTCCTTATCCGGATCTAACATTGATCGGCTCCAAGAACAATATCGTATCCCGAAGCAATTTCAGCTCTTCGCTCATAGTTCGAAAGATTGGGTGAATTCTCCTCCTCCGGATTAGGTCGCGTTTATGTAGAGGACTTTCAGGCCGGTCTTCGCTTTTTGATTCTAGAGTTTATCCGAAATCTCTTTGATTACTATCATCTTTTCCTGCTCAATTAGCCTCGAACTCCATTCGGCCAATTATTAGTTTATTTTGTTATGCCGTCTCATTCCGACCAACCCTCGTCCTTCTCTTTTCTAAGCCTTCTTCGTCCTTCGTTCTCATCCGAAAGTTAAGAGTTGGTGATTTTTCAATCTGAGGAAGGGTTTGTCCTTTATTTTCGATCTTTCATCGTCCATTCATGGTGGAAGAATGAATTTTTTTTGTCTCTTTTTCATCTTCTTGGGGCTTTCCTTCGTCCTGGAGCGATCCGAAAACTGGCTCCAATGAACATAGTCGGGTCGATATTATTGATCGAAAAGATTTTCTCCAACTCAAGGATATGGAAGTCTCAGTATAGTGAGAGCTATTGACGGAGCAAGCTCTCTATAATGTCGGATCTAGTTCGGTAATTCTTTAGGTATAGTATAATTGATCATTTATTTTTATTTATTTTTAGACTTTGTAACTGAACTTTTATCTTTTGATTGCAGCTATGCGGTCGACAGCACGAGTCTCAGCTACCGATATTCGTCAACATGTTGCCAAGAAGAGAGCAGCGATCGATGCAGGATCATCTTGAACGACAAAGAAGAATCGGGTTGATTCGAAGTCGGTACCAATGAGGGAGTCCGACATTCTGTTGATGGTAGCTCCCAACAGTGAGCCGGTCATAGCGTTGTCGGCTCCGACAATGCTTCCTTCTGTAGAAGTGCTGTCGGTTGGAGTAGAGATGGTGAGAGACGAGGATACCACGGCACCGGCTAATAGGACATCGATCCCAGTTCCATCGACGGGGGTTCAGGCTGAATCTGTAGCTGTGGCCAAACCAGAACCGTCTGCTGCCATGCAGACTATTCCTCAAGTGCCTCTGGCTGTGCTGATGCAGTCTCGGGTACAGTCAAGCTCTGACTTCACGACGGTTTCGAGTGAACGACTGCCAACTAGAGAGTGAGGAAAGGCGCCGGCTATCTTTGCTGAGGATGGGTCGTCGACGGGTCTCCCTACCCTCTTCGACATTCGGATTTCAGTCGATGAGTCGGCTTTGGCCACTCCAATACTCGCCAAGTGGCTCATCGAGGCTGCTCTTCTCCTGACTGACAGAGATAATAGGAAAGATCGGACTGTGTCTGAGATATTTTCTTCCTTCTACATGACGATCCTCGGAGTAAGTTGATGATACTTCTTTCCTCTTTTTTTTGTGATATGACTTGTTCTTTCTTTTCAATTGGCACACGACATACACGCTCTGGAGAGCGGGTATCGAAAGATTGCCGAGCTTCGTCAGGTTTGGACGGACAAGGTTACAGTCACAAACATCGAGAAAGCTGCCACCGTCAAACAACTTCAAGCGACAATTAAATGGGAGAAAGAGCTCCAAGAAGAGATCTCCTGTGTGACGGCCGAACTGGAGTCCACCAGAGCCGAATTAAGGTTGGCTCAACAGAACATCGTATCCCTGGAGTCCTAGATTAAGAGCAAAAGGTATTCAATCAATCGACTCTAGAGGGAAAGGAACAGATGCATAGAAGAACTTGAGGCGGAGCGTGAGAGGCATCCGGCCACCAAAGAGAGGTTGGCACTGACTGATGCAGAGTCGGCTTTCGCCAAAGAAGAGGCAGAGTCGGTGAAAGGTGCTTTGAATCTGACCATCGAGAATTTCAGAGAATCACAGGAGTACAAGAATGAAATTCTCAAGGGTGGATTCACCTCCTATTGTGTAGGATACAAAGACGGTAGAAATACAGTCAGAAAATTATATCCATACTTGGATCTGAGCATTATCGTCTCCCTAGTTCGGGAGAAGAGACTGTCGAGGAGACCATCACACCGAACAAGGGAGATGCATCGGCTGCACCAGAATCTACTCCAACCACCGAAGCTGTACCGGAGCAAACTGAAGAAGAAGCCGATTGGTGATCGGTGTAATATCTTTCTCTCTTTTTTTGTAATCGAACAATAGTCCAATTTATAATCGGACCCTAAGTCCAATTTTATAATTTTTTTAATGAATGAAATAAAATTTCTAAGTGTGGAATCCTTTCAATCTTGGTGTATTGTCAATGTCATTGAATAATAGTCGGATTACTGATTATTCATCGATGAGTTGAATGTCGATCAATAATCATATTAGAGTGTGTCTGCTAGTCGGGAGTCAACCGACTTAGCTTTTAGACTTTTTTTAAAGATATTGATAGATGGTGACAAGCCGAATATCTTTTGACTGATCATAGTCAAGTCGGTATATTTCTACTCGATCGGAGTCGAGTCGGTATAATATTTCATTTAGCTAAAGCTAAGTCGGTATGAGTAGTCATTTGACTTGAGTCAATTTTTACTGTGAAAAATTGAGATATAGTCGGAATGAACTGATTGATTATTATCGATCTGATGCCACTTTTGTAGATAACTTGTAGATGACTAAAAATTTCAAGATTCAGAATTCTAATATTTCATTCTGAATATGTCGTACATGTAAATAACTTTATTGATAGTATATCTTTAAATTATCGATATTCTAAGTTCGAGGAATAGTCACTCCATCGAGAGTTTCTAGTTGATATGCATCCGAAAGAAGTATCTCAATCACTTTGTAAGATCCTTTCCAGTTTGGAGATAATTTTTCTTGATCCAGAGGTTTTGAAACTTCTGCCTTTCTTAGGACCAGGTCTCCTAGATGAAAAATTTTCAGTTTGACCTTTGCATTGTAATACCGGGCTACTCTCTGCCGATATGCTACCATCCAAACTTGAGCTTGCTGTCATATTTTTGGGAGTAAGTCTAGGTCAGCTTTTCAACATTCAGAATTACTTGACTCATTATATTATTCGACTCTCACTGATGGCAATCCGATCTCAAGTGAAATTATCGCCTCAATTCTATAGGCTAAGTTGAATGGTGATTCTCTTATCGATATATGAAGAGTTGTCTGATATACCCACAAGATCAGATATAATTCTTCTATCCAAAGGTCTTTAGCTTCATTCAATCTGATTTTGAGACTATATAGAATTGTTCGGTTTGTCACCTCCACTTCACTGTTGGATTGTGGATGGCCAATTGAGGTGAGCTTATGCGTAATATAAAATTTTAAACAAAACTCTTTAAAATTTTGATTGTCAAATTATCGACCATTATCGATGATGATAGTGTGTGGTAGACTGAATCTACATATGATTAATTTTGAATGAAGTCTTCCATCTTACTTCAGAGATTTGTGCCAAGAGTTTAGCTTCCACCCATTTAGTGAAGTAATCAATGGCAACCACTATAAATTTTTCTAACTAGATGCCAGAGGGAAAGGACTAAGTATGTCGATTCCCCACTATATGAAGGGCCATGATGCAGTAATTGATGTCAGTTGGCTAGTCGGTTGATGTTGTATATTAGCATACTTCTGACATAGTTCGTATCTTCGGATAAGTTCAGCTGCATATTTCTTCATGGTGGGTCAATAATATCTTTATCGTAAGATTTTATAAGCCAATAATTTATCTTCTAAGTAATTTCCATAAATCACTTCATGAACTTCTCAGAGCACATAGTTGGCATCCATTAGTCTCAAGCACTTTAGTAAGGAAAGAGAGAATGATCTTTCATAGAGTTGTCCATTCATCAAAACATATTATGAGGCCATCTACCTTAGTCGTTTGATTTCTGAAGGATCTGCAGGTAGAGTTTCATCAGTCAAATATTGGATGATCGGATCCATCCAACTTGGCTCATCATTGATTTGTGGTATTTTTTCGACTTTATCAATACTCGGTTGTTTAAGACATTTGATGAACGTCCGACCGAACGAGCTGAATGAAGTTGTTGTGAGTCAAGAAAGTGTATCAGCTCGAGTATTTTTTGCTCTTGGAATGTAAGAGATCTCAAAATATTTCAAGATCGATATAAGATCTTTTACTTCTGAAGGTACTTCATCATAACGAGATCTCAAGCTTCAAATTCATCCTTAACTTATCCGATGATTAGTTGTGAATCGGTGAAGATCTTCAAATTGTTAATGTCAAGTTCTTTGACAATCTTCAAACCGACTAAAAGAGCTTCATACTCGGCTTGGTTATTTGAGGCTTTAAATTAAATCAAAGAGCATATTCAGTCACGATCCCTTCAGAATTGGTGAGGATGAAATTGGCTCCACTGTCTTATATGTTTGATGCTCCATCGATATGTAGCACCCATATTGATGCTAAGTCGGCCTCAAGAGTTCTAATTTGCTTTGATTTGCTGTTGAGTTCATCCTCAGGATTATCATCAGATACGGTGCACTCGATGATAAAGTTGGCTAAAATTTGTGTCTTCACTGACGGTCATTGGTGATATTGAATATTAAACTCACTGAGTTTTATTACCCATTTCATCATTCGACCTGAAGTATCGGATTGGTAAAGAATTACCTTCAACAGCTAATCTATCAAGATAACTATTGGATGTGCTTGGAAGTACGCTCGAAGTCATTGTGATGATATAATCGGAGTGTAGATCATCTTTTCGCTCTTAGATATCGTATTTCAGCATTGTGAAGCATCTTGCTGGTGTAATAAATAGGCCGTTGAATCGATTTTCATCCTCCTGAACAAATACCAAACTAACTACCTCTGTTGAAGTCATCAGATAAAGATACAATATTTCTCCCACCTTTGGTTTTATGAGTAATGATGAAGATGTTAAATATTTTTTTAAATCTTCGAAGGATTGTCGGTACTCATCTGACCATGAAAAATCTTTTGCTTGCTATAAGGTCTTGAAGAAGGGTAGATATCTTTCCACTAACTTTAAGATGAATTGACTGAGTACGACGATCCTTCTATTGAGTTGTTGTATCTCTTTCTTAGAGTCTGGATGCTTCATATTAATAATAACTTTCATTTTCTCGAGATTAGCTTCAATTTCTCGTTGCGACATAAGAAATCTAAAAAATTTTCGAAAGGTATCCCGAATGCATACTTAGTCGGATTCAATTTATTTGATGTCTTTGAAGTGTATCAAAGACTTCTTCTAAATCTCGAACATGATCAGAAGTTTGAAAATTTTTCACCAGCATATCATCAACATAGACTTCCGTGTTACATTCAATTTGCACCTTGAACAGTTTGTTGACTAGCCATTGATAAGTGGCTCTGGCATTCTTTAAACCGAATGACATTACTTTCTAACAGTAGATGCCTTTATCGATTATGAAAGCGATGTGCACTTCATCTTCAAATACCATCCAAATTTGATTGTAGCCCGCGAAGGCATCCATGAGCTCAAAAGTCAATGTTCCGAAGTCGCATCAACTAGTTGTCGATCTTTGGTAAGAAAAAACTATCTTTCGGACATACTTCATTTAAATTTGTGTAGTCGATGTAGATTCTCTATTTTTCATTGACTTTTCTTACCATCACTACATTAATGAGCCAATCAGGATAATTAACTTCTCTGATGAAGTTAGCCACGAGGAGCTTGTCGACTTCTTCGTCAATGACCTTCTGCCTTTCAAGAGCAAAAGGTATTTTCTTCTGCCTCACCGATCTAACTTTAGAATTAATGTTCAACTAATGAGTTATTACTTTCAAAAAAATTTTGATATATCGATCACCGATCAAGCAAAATATCGATATTTGCTCTTAACAGGTTCACCAGTTGTTGTCGCTCCAGATCAGATAATTGTGATCCAATTTAGACTGTCTTTTCAGGATTATCTTCTCTTAATGGGATAGAAACCAATTACTCGACTGATTCACCCTCTCTTCATTTTTTTTGGTCCAATTTATCAACAGACAAATAGTCTTCAGATTGATTATTTTTTGTAGAGAACATGAAGCAATATCAAGCAAGTTGTTGATCTCCAAATATTTTTTCGACTTCATTTTTTGTTGGGAATCGAACCAATAAATGATATGTTGACACTACCGCTCTTAAGATATTGAGTCTCAATCATCCAAGTATGGCATTGTAAGCTGAAGAAACTCAGACGATCGTGAATATTAAGAGGATGGTACTTTATTGTGGATTTATTTCTGTGATTAATGAGAGAATAATTTCTCCTTTCATGGTAACTGCATCTCCAATAAAATCGACTAATGGCATTGAGACTCTTTTGAGTCAGTCAGTCAGTAGTCGCATTCGAGAGAAAGTCGAGTAAAAGAGAACATCAGTAAAACTTCTATTATCGATTAGAATATTTTTATATCGTAATTTGCTATCATCGTCGAGATAATGACAGCATTATCATGGAGAGTTTGTATTCTCCAAACATCATCTTTGAAAAAAGAGATTACATTATCAAGTCGTTGTTCTTTGCCGACTCTTATTCGAAAGTTGCCCCCCAATCCTTCGATCGCCCAAAATCATGTTGATCACTCCCGCGTTGGTCGATTATTAATCGTCTCCTCAGCTTGTGACTGAGGCTGTTGGTTGGTGGGAGGTTGAGTCGAGCAATCTCATTGAAATTTTTCAAGGTAGCCACATCGGATTAGGGCTTTTATTTTATCCCTAAGTTGAATACATTGTTCGGTATCGTAACCGTGATCATGATGAAACGATAATACTTTCTCTTGTCGTGACTCCTCGATGGTACTTTCATCAGTGGGGGATGTCGAAGATACATTTCTCCTTCGATCTCCATTAAAATCTGTACATGGAGAGCAGAAGAAAAGTATAGGAGTCATATCTGCTACCATAATTATTCAACTTTGAACTCTGTCGACGGGGTGAAGCTCCTTTATTGGTTGCTGACTGACTTGATTCGATCGGAGCTTCACTTTTCTTTTATTTCTTTTTCTGACTTTTTCCTTCTGTCTGACACCGATCAGAAGCACCTTCGTCTGTGCAAATATACTTGTAGGTGTACTTCAAAAGTTCAGTATAGGTCCAAGGAAGAGTTTTATCTAGAGAATAAATAAATTTGGATCCCCTCAGATCTCTCTTTATGGTCCAGATGGCCATATCTTCATTAAGGTCCCTGACCTCAAGTGTGGCCGTATTAAAGTGGGCCACGAAATCTCTCAATGTCTCTATCTCACCTTGCTTGATAGAGAAGAGACTATCTGATATCCACGGTACTTTCTGGTTAGTGCTAAAATAGGCCACAAACAAATGTTTGAGCTGCTCAAAAAACTTATGCTTTCCAGTTGAAGTCCAGAATACCAGACTCGAGCAGTCTTCCAAATGGTTGCCGGAAAGCCAATGCATAGGAGGACGTCGGTTGTCCCCTAGATCATCATGAGAATCTTGTAACTCTTTAAATAATCAATCGGATCGGTGTAGCTATCATATGACTCCATCTGCGGCATCTTGAATCGAGACGAGATCGGCTCGTTCAAGATATGCTGAGAAAGAGGTTGGGTAATATGGAAATCAAGGTCGCTTCCAATTTTTCACTTATTGTCAGACAAGTTGGCGGTCGATCTCTTTGAATTTATGCTCGTAGTCATCGAGCCACCGTTGCTGAAAAATCTAGGGATAGAATCTCCTGAAGAACTTGAGGATGGAGAAGTAGAAGGTACACAGCTTTTTTCTTCTTGATGCTATGTACATAGGAAGGAGAGGGAGATCGCCGTGAATGATGAGTGGCATGATGAGAATGCCGAGAAAGTGATTTCTCGTCTCGATGTGAATGTCGAGACAGTCGTCGTTCTAGAAATGAAGAGAGTGAATACCGTGGAGGACGGTGGCTGTGCCTGGATGGCACTGAATGCGCCACCGACTCCTCCGCCAATAGCTGTTGTTGTTGTTGTGTTTATTATTGTTGTTGTGTTTATTATTGTTGGAGACTGTGTACCGCCTCTGTCAACACCTTCATTTGCTACATTAAAGTAGCAATTTATACATCCGTAGTGACTACAGGATGTGAATAGCTGGGCTCTGCCATTGGAAGTAGGGGAAGGAGATCTTTTCGGTGGGAAGATTGCCTCACGGATCCTGTAGAGTTGTTTTGGGCTCTGGTTTTTGCATGATTTCTCATATTCGACCCCTTTCCGGTGTGTCAATCTGTTATGGCCAATCTCCTGTTGCGTCCGTCGTCGGTGAAGAGTACCTGCAAAATGAAGTCCACAGTGATCGAAATTATATTCGACGGAGACCCTCCGATACTTAAATCAATAAGAAGTGGTGAACAGCAGATGAATGTTTATAGAAGCAGAGTATCAGCTCAAAAGAGTATCTTATCAAATGCTATTCATTTACCTTCCTTTTATAGATGAATTGTTGGTAACTGTTTGTAATAGTTAGACATGTGGAACCCGCTTATTTTGATAATAGATGATCGTGGGATGGACGATTGTACCCATCGCTAATCATGTTCTGATCATTATGCATTTTTTGTGTTGGCGGTTTCTGATATACCGACTCAATGTCGGTAGTCTGAATATTTTGACTATATATCGATAATTGCAGAAGTCCGAATGACCATCGATCGACAATTTTGGTATGCTGATGGTCATCGGTTTGAAATCAGTTGAGTCGTCATTGTCAGAGTTTGCCAAAGAGGTTGAGAATAACCGACTGTTGGTTGGCCAACCGATCGATAGTCGGAAGTTCATGCTTATCAGGCCAATTGAAAGTCGAAATCGGAAGAATTAGCTGAATTATCCCAACACCACCAATCGCCAAAAATCTCTCATCCAGATTGCGAATGATAAAGCTCGCTCTGCCCCATCATCTTGTCCTTTCCCAAATAAACATCTAGCCAACCTAACAATTTTCCATAAAATGGTATCAGGGACCAAGGGAAAGAAAGCCACTAATTTGGATAGAGTTACAAATATTGTTACCAGTCATTTGGCATGCAAGAGAGAGATTATTATATTTCCCACCAGCCAACTTGGCTTGCACCTAGTCAACAGGACTCAGTTTCTTAACAATAAGTATAAATATAAACTATTTAATCATCCATGCAAAAAAAAAGGAAAAAGATAATATGGATTTATCTCTTTTTTCTCATCAGATTAATATAGACAATATTTGCCAAGTTAAATAAAGGTTGTAATTTAGGAACCAATGAGTAATTTTAGGTTTAGATAGGGACGTGCATGAATTTTGTTCAACTAACTCGACAAAACCTGCGGATATAAAGCTCCAGATTTTGTGACATAAGTGATTTGAGGTTGACATGGAAAAATCAACGCAATTTTTCCATCTCAACCCCACTTATATGCAACGCTCCTTTGGATAATAATTTTTTGGATTTTGCTATAGTGCTTCGTAGGATATTTTAATTTTTTATTATTTATATATTCTGATCATTAGATTAAATATGGATCACTCGAATTTCAACCAACTAAAGTGCTCCTATGCATGGGTGGTGTAATAAATATTTCAAAGATTAGAGATATTTTAACATTGAATTGATGGCAGCTCTTATAATTAAATTATTTTTTTCAAAAAATTTCTCCGGCCAGTGAAGGGTGACCGCAAGCAAAGGATTTGCGGGCATGCAAGAGGGCAGAAGAGTCGCAGGTGGCGGGGAGCGGTGTGGACCAGTGGCACGGGGGTGACTGTAGGCAGGCACTGGCGGAGGGTAATCGTGAGCAAAGGACCAACGACATGCGAGGGACGGAAGAGCTGTGGGTAGTGGTGGGCGGCATGGACCAAGGGCTCGGTTAGGGAGGGCCGGGGGGTGGGGTGGGGGCGGAAGACCCACGGGTGGCCATGTACAGGCAGGGGGGTGGGCGGATGACCAGCGAGGGTTGGAGAATGACCACGGGTGGCTGCAAGGAGGGGGCACGGGGCAACTGTAGGCGGGTGGGGCGGGGGACAACCCACAGGTGGCCATGGGGTGATCACAAAAGGGCCAAGGGGGATGACCTGCGGTGGCTACGGGAGGTGGTGGCACGGACAAGCCGCAGGCGTTAGGTAAGGGGTTGACTGTCGGTGGAGGACCCACAGGTCTGCAGGAGGCAGACGATTCACGTGTGCCAGGGGGAGGTGGAAGGGGAAACACGAGCACGTGTAGGGGAGCCACCAAGGGTGGGAGAGGGGAGGTGGTGGTGATGGATTGTGGATAGAGGGTGGAGGATCGATGGGCACCGTGGGTGGAGAGGAGGGGACCATAGGCAGATGGGGGGACAGACAAGCCGTGAGTGGGCGTGGGGCATGGTGAAGTCGCTGGTGGAGGGTGATAGAGGAGCAGTGGTAGGGGCCAGGAGGAAGGAACCATGGGTAGATGAATGTTGGGAGGATCTCTCACAAGTGCAGAATACGTATCCTCCACCCAAGATCGCTGATGCAGATGAGGATGTTGATACCGCAGCAAAAAGAAGAAGAGAGATGTATAAAGACATAATAAATACGTGAATCAATTCAAAACTTATCTTTATGGGCATGCAAGCTTCACTATGAAAGAAAGAATAAATACAAAAGGGGATCACACCCTCTTAACCCTCATACATCAATCTCTCTCTTAATAAGAAGCACTAAATCCTTACAATGCTCTTAAAAAACACCCAAGGAAGACCCTTTGTCGCTCTCTAAGATCCTCAAGCTCGCTTATCGCTCCACATGCCATCGGCCTCTTTCATAGGGCCCAAATTGAGTCCTAGTCGAAATTAGAGTCTTAACAGGACTCAAGAAACTCTCTTGACCGCTTGATCACCCCTACATGCTTCCGTATTTGTTCGATCATGCCCGCAAGCCTTCCTAGTCGCCCGATCATGTAAAATAGTGCATGGACCGTGATAAATACCATGTGGACTGTGCGGTGCCTGCACCATGCTGTCGTGCGGTGGACCGCGTGTGCACCATGCGTTGCACATCCTGGATTGCATGCTGCAGGCTTGCGCATTGCGGGCCTGCATGTTGTGGGCCGCACGCACTTGTGGCCATGGGTGCCAGCAAGCCTGGGCACTCACAGGCTGAGTCTACAGGCTTATGCATGGCTGTGGGTCATGCCCATGGGTCTCCTTCATCTTGGGCTTCTCTACTATGGGCTTTTCTGCTATGGATCGAATTTTGAGGCATCAAATCTAATAATCTCTACCTCGATTCAATATTTGGCCTCCACATAATTTTAAGAGTTTCTAGATGATCTCGTCCCCATATCTTAAGGCAAATACCTGACTGCTCATGGATGGATAAATATGGGAGTCGAGCCAAGTCACTCGATCCTATCTCCATCATCTACTATGATCTGTCTGACCTTTGACCTGCTTGGGATAATCTCCTATGGCAATAGAAACTTCACCTTGCAACATCGCCTATCATCCTCTTGAGTCTTCCATCTCGTGTCTAATCCACTTACACCTAGAGCTCCACCTCGCTCTAAGCTCCTATTGACTCTGAAAGTTCTACCTCATGCTGAGCTCCCTACTAAGAATAATGTCCTCCATACCTCTTCCTCTTTAGTACAATCCTACTGTCACACAAAACTTTCAGGATTCCATCATCAGCTCTCCACCTATAGCTGCTTAAATCCAGTCTGTTCAGTGAAATTAGATTACTCCTAAAATTAGATATATATCGGACCTCACCCAATTTCTTTACTGCTCCATCATGAGTCTGTAAGTTGACAGTCTCAATGCCCTTGATCGCACAGCTCGATCCATCTGCCAGATGAACAATACTCTCACTGCTCTTTAGAAAGTCAAACAGCTTCTCTCTGCAACAAACATGATGTAAACATACAGAATCTAAAATCTACTATAGAGAAGAAGTAGATACCTCATCAGACATCAAAGAACTTTATCACTTTCTTCTGTATCGCTATCTTGGACCACCACCACAGTAGCTTTCGTCCGATCTCTGAGCTATAGGTAATCTTTGACTCGATACTCCAACTCATCACATCTGTAACATCTGATCTTATTATAGTCCCTTGACTTGGATCTGGACTGCCCACCTTGTAATCCTCTGCCCCTTCGTCCTCGACCATCACCTCTTCCAATCACCATCAAAGCCAAGTCACCGTCTGAACTTGAAGCTTGATTCTTCCGCCTGAGAACCTTGCTCTAAAGAAATACAAAAATGATCTTATCCATCTTGATGGTTGTCTCCTCTACTAGAAGAGCAGTTATTAAAGACTCAAAAGAAGAAAAAAATGATGAAAGTAAGACCAATGCCCTGATCTTCTCTTCAATTTTCTCACCAATACTGAGGAGATCAATAAGGATCTTTTGAAAGTTATTGAGATGCTCATACACGCTCTGCCTCTCGCTCATCTGCAGCTGATAGAACTACTTTCAGAGAAAAAGAGTGTTAGTGAGTGACTTCACCATGTATATCTCCTTGAGCTTCATCCACATCGCTACTGAAAAAATCTCGCTGAGCACATGGATCACTACAATATCCATCAAGTATAAACAAATCGTACTCACCACCTGCATCTGAAGCCACTTCCAACTCTTCTCCTCCATAGTCATCAGCTTCTTCTCATACAAAAGAGCATCAATCAATTTTTGTTAGATGAGCACGTCCTTCATCCTCACTTGCCATAGGGAGCAATTGCTCTTTTCATTATACCGATTGATCTCTATCTTGATTGAGCCTATCTTCTCCATCTTCTTCAATCTTGATCAACACCACCATAACCTAGACAACCGCATGCTCTGATACCACTTGTTGGGAGTATCCCTCACGAGTGCGGAATACAGATCTCCCGCATAAGATTGCTAATATGGATGATGATGTCAAAACCACAACAAAAAGAAGAAGAGAGATATATAAAGACACAATCAAATATGTGGATTAACTCAAGGCTTACCTCCATGGGGTATACAAGCTTCGCTATGAAAGAAAAAATAAATACAAGAGAAAATCACACCCTCTCAATCCTTATACATCAATCTCTCTCTCAACAAGAAGCACTAAACCCTTACAATGCTCTCAAAAACATCCAAAGAAGATCCTTTGCCGCTCTCCATGATCCTCAGACTTGCTTACTGCTCCACAAGCCATCTGGCCTCTTTATAAGGACCAAATTGAGTTCCACTTCAAAAAATTTAACTATTAGCGATGGCTAATTGCCATCGCTAATAGTAGTTTTGCCATCGGTAATAGTATTAGCGATGGAATACCTTGGCTTGGTGGTCAGAATAACTTTTATCGCTAATTGTCACTATTAGCGATGGATTTTTTAACCGTCACTAATAACAGCTATTAGTGATGGCATTTCTGACGGCCAAATTTCATCATTATTCTTTTTATCTTTAAATCAAATTTTAAAAAATTTAAAAAATTAGCGATGGCTATTTTGTCGCTAATGACGTCGGTGATAGTTAATTTATTTTTTAAAAAATTATAATAATATTTTTAAAATTATTTTAATTAATCATAATCAATTATAATTCCTAACACCTATTATAATTAAAATCCAAGGATCATATGACAATCACAATAAAAAATTAATTATATTATATTAAAATATAAATTATATAATTTTACAATAATATCAAAAAATATAATACATCAAATAAAAAAAATCAGGTCAGATCCTCCTTGTCGTCCTCCTCATCCTTCTACTCCTCTCCAACAGCGGGTGAAAGAGAGCTGGATGTTCTATTAATAAGTTTTGATACGGAGGTATATCTTTTGATACGGAGGTGTATCTTTCGATATACTTCTTTGATTCTCAAACAGATTATTCCTACATATTTCATTCGATGATACGGAGCTATAGACAATCTCAGCCCATTAATTGGATGGTTAGATTGAATTTTAGGCTCTAGATCTCTTTTTCCAACTCAACCCTAAATATGTGAAGTTTCTAAATATGAAAACTTAGATTGAAGAGCAAATTTCTGCTCCCTTCAGAGAGCCATAATTGGATAGTAAAATTTTCAATTGAAAATGGAAAGAATATAAGATGAAGGTAAAGAAAGACTATAAGAAGGAAGGTGTTGGTGCAAAAATCCGTCGGCGTCGGAGAAGCTGGAGTCGAGGGAGCCGCGGTCGCCGTCGGGACCTACAAAGAAAGTCTAAACCGGAGTTGGGGTTGCTCTGGCAAGACCCTCCGACGCTCAAGTCAGTTCTCTGCCTCAACAAGAATGGAGAGCTCGAACAAAATTTAGCAGAGTTTTAAGATAGAGACGAGAGCTTAGAGAATAACGTATCTGGGGATCCCTATTTATAGGCAGAGGGCGTAACAAACTGATAGCGACGCCTGTAACCGTCTGGTAGTGGGCCGTTCAGGAGTTTGTTACGGAGGGTAGTGGAGTAGAGTCGTGGACACCGCCATGGCTTGCCATGTGGGCCCGTTGTGGAGAGTGAAGTGGTGTCCGTTGTCGTGACTTGCCAGAACATGATGGAGCCACGTGGGATCCGTTACAGGAAGTGGAGCAGTTCTGCGGCCATTATTGTGGCCTGCCAGGGAGTCTGAGCCTGTCGGTTGAAGCTCGACTGGGGTGTCTGGAGGAGCGGAGTAGCTCTCCGTCTGAGAGAAGCTCGGATGTTTTCGAGGTTGTTGACGAATCTACTGTCGACAAGTGCCTTAGGCGTTGGCGCTGCAGGCTGAAGTCGTTTTGCCGTAGAAGCTCGAACGGAGACTTTCTGTTGGTGAAGCCCGGTCGGAGTTGACCTGACGTGGGAACTTATTTGAAGGTTGTCCGCTGGGGAGATCCGATTGTATGAGAGATTCGGCAGAAGGTCGTCTGGTGGCTGAATTTGGGAGATGTTGTAGAAGCCTGTCCACTGGAAGAACCTGTAGAATATCGTTGAAGTTCGGCTGGAGCCGTTGGAAGTCGATTGACACTGTTGAAGGTCGGTTGACGCCATTGAAGGTTGATTGACACTGTTGAAGGTCGGTTGATGTTGTTGAGGATCGGTGATCGGAGGGGTATAGGAGACACCGGAGGTGGTCGGCTGTTGGGGGAGTCTAGCTGCTGGAGTTCGTCTGTTGTAGGAGTTCGTCCGACCGTTGGAGAAGTCTAACTGCTGGAGCCCATCTGCTGTAGGAGTTCGTCCGAGGTTTATCCACTATAGAAGTTCGGTTGGAGCTTGGTCTTTGTAGAAGTCCGGACGGGACAGCTTATCGAAGAAGTCCAGCTGAAATCCTCCTGTGACAAAAGTTCGGAAGAAATTCGTTACAGTGGAGGGTCGGATGGAGTTTGCTTACAGTAGAGATTCGACGTGGACCGCTCGTAGTAGAAACTCGGCGTCGACCGCCTGTGGCAGAAGCTCGGAGGAGATCGTTTGTCGTGGAAACTCGGAGTAGACCATCTGGCTTCCATAGGAGTTCGGAGTAGATCGCTTTTAGTGGGAGCTCGGAGTGTTCAAGCCTTGTCAAAATCCGGACGATGTCTACCTGCAATAAAAATTCGAGGGAGAAACCCGACTCCCGTAGGAATTCGGGTGAAGTCTATCTGCAGTAGGAATTTGGAGAAGAAGCCCGACTCCCGTAGAAGTTTGGGTGAAGTCTACCTGCAGTAGAAATTTGGGGCAGGAGTCCGGCTCCCGTAGGAGTCCGGATGAAATGGATCGGCTCCCGTAGGAGTCTGGGTGAAACGGACCGGCTCCCGTAGGAGTCCGGGTGAAGTCTGGTAGTTGTAGGAATCTGCCCTTGGTGAAGTTCAGCCGTTGACGAAGTCCGAGAAAGTTCGGTTTGGAGTTGAACTTGACTGGAAGGAGTCTGAAAGAGATTCGGAGAACAGCTGATAGTCGTAAAAAATCGGCTGGCGGTGGAGCTCAGTGAGCACTTGAGGCAGCCTGATAGATAACTGAAGGAACATGTGTCGAAGGAGTTCGGGTGGTGTAGTAAGAGTTCGTCCGTCGGAGGAACTCAGTCCGCACTGTGGAAATCCGACCGTTGGAGGAGTCCGTAGAGATACCACCCAAAGTCGAAAGTCGGAAGAGTCCC
>KE505000.1:50893-66764 GCA_000441515.1 Elaeis oleifera | reverse complement strand
AGAAACTTGAAACAATAGAACTGTGTAACTTCATTTTAAGGTGCTATTAATGTTTCAATCTCAAGGTAGTTTCTCATGGATAGACAGTAATGTCTTATCTTTACCTTATTTTCTGATAAACTTGATGGCAATTGCTATCATTATGACTGCTGAGTTATTGACTATGAAAGGTATCAATAATGCAAAATTTTGTTGTTATATGTCTATGTAGTCTGCTGGTTGTGTTTGCAAACTAGAAATTATAAACTTACTTTCAATCACCAATTTCAGTAATGCTGATTTCTACATGCATTACAATTTACAAATGGTTTCAGCTATATCAGTTTCCTGATTGTCATGTTTACTATGATGTAAGTAGAAAAAAACTAGTCCCTCAACTGATAATGTTTAGCTAATCTAAAGATGTTCCACCTTGAAAATATATGATAATTGAAAATCATCATTACTCAAGAAAATATGCTCAATATTCTGCTTTCCCTATTATATTTATTCATTTTTTCATATCTACATACTACAAATTATTTCATATGTCTACCTACTATCGTACAATAAAACATGGTGTCCGGTTCATCTAGATTCTTCCTTCTTTTTTCTGTTTTGCCCTTTTCAATATGTGGTTCCATTCATAAATGCCTTTACTAGTACTGTTAAGGAATCTATAATACATCAAGAGAAAACAGAAAATGAATAACTGAAGTACATATTTGTAGAGGAACTTTATTAGTCTGGCCAACTTCAGTTTCTTCGCATAGATAAATTACAGTTTAATTGTACCTTATCTATGTGAAGAAACTAAAATTGGCCAACAGTCATTTGGCATGTTTAAAAAAAAATACTGTTGTTTTTGTCAAGCCACAGAAAATTTCCATAAAACATTCACCATAAAGATTTTATATAAATTCTATTGCTTTTGCTTTTGTACTTAAATTTCTGTTAATTATCTATCTAATGGTTATTACAGGCAAAAATTTTATGAATGATCTGAGTTTTTTATGAGTTTGAACTGATTTGTATGATGGTTATTATAGGCTATAATTTTGATGATCTAAGTTTTTTGATGATCTTGAATTTTATGTCTTATGGTTATTGATACCATTCCCCATCTGAAAAAGACAAACCATAAACATTCTGATTGATAGATAGGTAGTCCTTAATAAACTGAAATATGACTGTCAATGCACTTTTTAGCAGCTTTTTTCAGATAATCTTATTGGGACCTTCCATGTAGCTAGTTGTTGGTAGCTGTGCTCACCCTGCTAGTTGTGCTCACCGTGTTTTTTCTTTTGAATCATCATTGTTAACATGTGAACATAGTTATGTACTTTCATTTAGTTTTATCATATATATTTCAAGTGTTCTCCTGATATTAACGTGTATATAGACAAGTAATGTTTGCATATCAACTTGCTTGACTTATGCAGCACACATGTTAAAAAACAATCATCACAGATTGTTTAGGGTGATGTATGGTTCTAGCTACTATAGACTGTATGAAATTATATTCACCTGTTTAACATAAATTAATGTAAAGCAATTCATATGTTATTGTATTTAAATTTTATCAATTGAAATTGAATTAATTTGTGTAGGTTAGGAGTATCATTCCTCGAAAACATTTATGAGATGTATAGTTTCAGCATTCCCATACTGGATCCTCTTCCAATCAATCCCATGAGCTCTAGCAGTTCTAGGCCGATCCTTCGATACTCCCACAGTCTTAGCAGCTTTGGATAGGATTGTTATCATCTGCGCAGCAGCTTGAGCCAGAGTATGAGCTTCTTGATGATGACGAAGATTAGGAGGTTGTTGTGGATGACTTATATAGGTTCAAGATAATTTAATAATTTATTTCAAATTTATTTCATTTTTTATGATGTATATTTAATACTTTTGAATTACTTTCATCTTTTTGTATTTATTTGTAGATGATCAGGAGAGAGGAAAGACTAGATGAGACCTACATGAGCTAGGGATGTGTGGCAGCTTCATGAGGATGAGAGGATCGTTATTACATGCAATAACTCAGGGCAAATAGTTAGGAGGTCGCGAAGTCTTCTAGCAAGTTTTCTAAAATCAATAGCTCGAAAGAGGTATATATGTCTGATTAACTATCTATGATGGAATGATATATTTTCTTCCTATAAAGTTGAGCTTTTACAAGTTGTTGAGATCAAAAAATATATTTGATATTGTATCTTAACTATCTAATAATTATAAGTACTTAATTCTAATATTTGTAACTTTCTTTATTTTCTTGAAGAGCAAGTTTCTGCTCCCTCCAAAGAGCTATAATTGGATAGTAAAATTTTCAATTGAAAATAGAAAGAACATAAGATGAAGTTAAAGAAAGACTATAAGAAGGAGGGTATGACAGCGAAGGATATTGCTCGTACAAGAGAACACAACTATGCCGCTTTTCTCTATTACGATGGATGCGTAGCCGTTTGATGTCATAATCCAGCAAATCTAGGCATTGGCCAACATCGTGCAGCAGCTCTAGCAAGTGATGGAGCAGCATCCCCTTCAAAGCCAACATCTTAGATGGCTCCTTCTTGGCACAATCACCGATCTCGCCTTAAAGTCCGAGATCAGGCCCTTGACAAGCCCTCCACTCAAATCCTGCTTATGCTTCTGGCCGGTCACCTTCTCATCGGAGCCTAAGAAAGGAAGATCAGTGACGGCGACCTCTTGCCTCCTCCAACAACAGCTCGACTCCAGGTCTCCATTCCTCGGATATGGAACGCAAAGAACTTGAGGATGCCATATCAATAAATTGTGTATCTATTGATTGTATCAAAAAATTTGAGCTTTTATACAAATTTCTTGTTAAAACAACCAAGTGAAGAGCCCAACTAAAATTAGCTGTATCCGACCATAATGAAATCATCAAAAGCAATCGAAGACATCAAAAAGACATCCAAAATATAGCCTTGAGACAACCAGATCAAGCCTCAAGCCATATGGCCACTTGGCGCTCCTTGTCTACAGATGAGTCAAGCAAAGGCTGAGGGTGATGACAACAAGACTAATCCTCCAAGGACCCCATATGGCTATCTAACATGTTCACGGACAAATTGAGTGGAGGTCAAGGACAACGATGATGGAACTAACCCTCCGAGTATCTCACATAGCCATCTGGTGCTCATCATCCATGGATAAGTTGAGCAGAGATCGAGGATGACAATGACGAGGCTAACCCTCCAAGGAACCGAGGATGACAACGACGAGGCCAACCCTTCGAGGAACCTACATGGCCATCTGGCACTTCTCATCCATAGATGAGTCGAACAGAGGCTGAGGACGATGATGACAGGACCAACCCTCCGAGGATCCTATATAGCCACCTGATATTCTTCATCCACAGACAAGTTGAGTGGAGGCTCAAGACAACAACAATAGGATTAAACCTCTGAGGATCCCACATGACCATCTGGTGCTCCTCGTCCATGGATGAGTCAAGCGGAGGCCAAGGATGACGATGGTGGGACTAACCCTCCGGAGATTTCATATGGCCATCTGATGCTCCTCATCCATGGATGAGTCGAGTGGAGGCCTAAAATGATGATATTAATTTGGCAAAATTTACTATCAAGATTCAAGCTAACCCTCTGGGACCCCTCATGGCCGCATGGCGCTCCTCATCCATGAATGAGTCGAGCAGAGGACTTGGACAATGACATTGATTTGGCAAGATTTACTAGCAAGGTTCACCTTCTGATCTACTTTCAATATTTCGAATTCTAACCTATTTTAGATATTTCAACTTCTAATCTTTAGATATTTCATTTCTGATCTACTTCAGATATTTTGCTTATGATCTACTTCGAATATTTTGACTTCTTACGGACTATTTTTTTTCTGAAGCAGTGAAACCACTTCGGACTCAAAAGTAGGAGACAAGTGTAGTGGAGGTTATTCACCTTCCGATCCGATCTTTCCTTAAATTATAACCAAGCACTCACCGATGACTCATTAAGACTACCATGGAGAGCCAAAAAGCAAAGCTGAATGACTTCATGCCATTAACATCTGCCTGAACTCTGACTTAGACAACTACTAACTTCAAGATCGGGATCCAATCAATAACAGAAACTTAATGCATCATCCAAGGCAAACCCTCAGCTTTATGTCGATATCAAGCTGCCGGCCTACTCAACCACATGGACAATTCTTGAAATCTCCCAACAGCTTTCAGAATGTGGACACAATTCATAGCTGACATCCATGATTAACAACCCTAATTCATGGATTAGTTGATGAATTCCCTATTCTAATGGCTTGTCAGATTAAAATCTAGCAACTTAGGGATTAGAGACCAAACGACCTATCGGACTCCGACGTAACAACCTACAACTCCACCTTTATATAAAGAGAAAACTAGATGACCTCCAGGTAAGCTCTATTTGAGAGAATACTGAGTATATTCTCACCTACTTTCTTTCTCTTCTTTTCTCTATATTCTTAAACCCCGACTGATTTAAGCATCGGAGGATCCTTCGCCAAAAAAATTTTGACAAAAGCAAACTTCTTGTGCAGATTCCCTCTTTGTCATTTCGATCATCGGACAGTGTTTAACCCCAGCCACATCAACATCCAACTAGAGTCATATAGCAACCCTAATATATTCTTTGAGCAGCTTTTTCTACATCCCATAATAATTTCAGTAGCAACAACTATCACCTAATCAAAGATATTACTACTCAAAACTCTTCCAACTTCTCGAGGAAATATTTAAGCCCCAAAAGCCAATTTGCAATCTGAGTTTGTTTCCATATGTAATAATGTTTGAGCATCTAAGTTTGTTCCCGTATGTAATGACGTTTAGGCATCTAAGTTTGTTTCTATATCTAATAAGATTTAAGCATCTTTCTATGTAGAATTCAGTAACCTTTCTCTTGGTGGGAAAAGATGAAACTAAAAACAAAAGTCTAGTGCACACATAAGTCTTCGATAAAATGACTCCAAAACATCTAATGGCATTGCAGAACCGTTAGATGATTGTTAGCAAACAATGTGACAGATGTTCATAGAAGCCAAAATTGAACCGCTTTCATTTAAAAAGAAGAATGTGACAGATATTAAGAATAAATGTCACAGGTGAACATCCAAATTTGAATATAAAATGCAGGACATGACCATAATCTCAGAGGTCACCAACTACATACCAACACTAACTAATGCAGCAAGGGTTCCTAGTGAAGGAGCATCATATATATGTAAAAAACTAAAAGGCAAAAAAGCATTTCCTTTAAATAGAACAACATCTGATTAGATTCCAAAGCATCAAAACAACAAGATGCTAATTGTACGATAGTTCATGTTACATGAATTGTCACAATAAGGAAATGGATTTACCTATGAGACTCAAGGTAAGGAAGGCACCCTCAAGTCCTTTTCTTTAATAGTTCCTCCACTCACGTTCCATGAGTTTCTCAACCTCTAGTCCAAAACATTAAAGGGCCCATCCACCACCCGCTTGCAACGCTCGAGAGCCAGGTCAAGCTCCCCAAGCCCACCAAAGTTTGCAGATCAACAACCAAAGGCCCTTTACTGGATGTGCAGTCACTCTTCATCAAAAATCCAATAAAGAAGCTTATCTTGTGGTACAATCAAGCAGAACAACAGATGATCAAGCCTGCAATGGCTAGGGATCAGTGCAGCAAAGGACTTTTACTAGTAGTGCCATTACTCTTGATCGAAAAAAACAAGCAAAGAAGTTGATCTTGTGTATAAGCAAGCGGAATAACAGACTATTACCATCTATTTCTATCTTATTGTCTTGATCATGTCAATGGATCAACAGATTAGTGGATTACATCAGCAAATCAAATCAAAAGTCGACCTAATGTATTTT
Source organism: Elaeis oleifera (assembly GCA_000441515.1). Taxonomy (NCBI): domain Eukaryota; kingdom Viridiplantae; phylum Streptophyta; class Magnoliopsida; order Arecales; family Arecaceae; genus Elaeis; species Elaeis oleifera. The sequence continues at coordinate 60,910 of KE505000.1, read as the reverse complement.
AATCATTTACTTTTAAAAAAAATTCAGCTTCTCTTTTCATCATAAACTTGACAATAATCTTTGTGTATAATATAACATAAACATGCATGGAGCAGCATAATTTGTAATTTCAGCATAAGATATATACTTCAAGCAGTTTGACATTCAATAAGAATGTGTTCCTTCCTTTTCCTTGATATTTCCAACCATGACAAGAAGCATCAGACTGAAGATAAGCATAAAAAATGTTTCTTCTTAATGATTTTGAAAAGACTTGGGCTCTTTAAAGCCAACATATTTACAATTGGAGTTTGATTCCTCATAGGGTATGGGTTGTTTCTTTGTGGTCTGAAGCAACATTTCTTCTGATGAAAGACCAACAAAAAAAAGAGGGATAGATGACTATGACATACCTTTTAGGCATTGATAGAACTTAAACAGATTCCAACAGGACATCTTGAAATTCCTTCCTTGAGTAGAGGTTTCAGACAATGTCAAAGATGTTCATTGTAATTACGAAACAAAGAGCTTTTACCTAAAGGAAATAACAGACCTAAGTTGAGAGAAGGTCTAAACTAAAATATAGTAAAAGCAACCTCAATGATCGCCAATTAAATACCAACACTAACAAATGCAAGTAAGATTGCCAAAAATGGACCATCATATGCTTGTTAAAATGGAAAAAAAATTTTTTTAATAGAAAGATATCTGGTTAGGCTCCAAGCATCAAAATAGCAAACTAATTGCCTCATAATTCATAGAACATGAATTACAACAATGAAAAGGACTTATCTATGAGATGACGATAAAGACATCCTTAGGTCCTTTTGTGAATAATAATTCATTTATCCAAGCTCCACCAGCTTCTTAGGCTCCTCCAATTAGACATCCAAATCGACCCATCCACCCCTCTGCAATACTGCTGTATACACAATAAACCAGTAGCATTCTGTCATTATTAGAATGGAGAGTCATGTCGAGCTTTCGAACCTCACAAAGGTTGAGGATCATGGTTTCAAAGGTTTCCCTATTGGGCACATGATCATTTTTTGTCAAATCCAAGTATGACCTCTTGGCCTCCTCCAAGTTCCCATCTTGGCAAAATCCTTTGATCAAAGCACTAAAGGAGAGTGTATCAAGCTTTGGTCCAACCCACCTCAATTCATAGATGAGCTCTGCCCCATCTGAAGTCTACCCTTTCGAAACCTAAAATCTTTATATCTGGCATGATATTTTCTCACCCATTAAAATCCAAATCTTTTCAGCATCGAAGGATCACTTCTGCAATAGAAACCATGAAAAAGTGTATCGAAGGAGATCCCATCATGGGCGACATAATTCTTCTCCACGAGGCTCAATACATCAAATGTCGCATCAAGATTGACCTTTTTGCAGAGGATGTGGATAAGGATGTTGTAGAAGAAGAGGCCAGAGACTATGGAGGGTTCTGCTGAGGAGATCTACCAAAAGGCAATGGCACCCAGTTGGAGTCATAGCCATAATTTGTAAGTTAATCCAAAAGTCCACTTATGTGACTGAAGGGGTATTTGATCATTCACTCCTCAAACAATTCTGCACTTCTTTTGGCAATAAAGTTGGGAGCTAGATCAATCTTAGTTGTAAACTCAAAGATGGATGGAACAACATAATTTGTGATTGAAGCAGTTCTTATATTTATCAAGTAGTCTGGCATTGAATAATAATATATTCTTTAAGATTTCTTCCTCTTATATTTTTAACAGAGACGACTAGCAATAGATTGAAGATAGCACTCCTCTTAGGCATACAAGAAGGTAATGGTTGTATGGTACTGCTCAGAGAAATGTTAAGGCTTAGATCCTGAATTTATAATGCATGAGTTATTTCTAGGTGGATTTAAGTGACCTTTTCTTGGTGTGAAAGATAAAAAGCTCTAATTTCTAGATTAGATGGCCTATGGGTTGCATGCTAGTCAAGTGATTGACAGAAAAGCTACATATTTGTAACGGTGCATCTTGCAAACTTTTCTTAAATGATGGTTCTCAAGTAAGGTCACAGATATTCATAATGACTACAACATAAAGAGCTTTAGATGAAAGAAAGAGACAATAGATAAATGGACTAAAAATAGACCAAAGTCAAAGAAAGCTTTACATTAATTTGCAAGAAACAGCAATAACCTCCGAGAACACCCAATGCATAGCAATACTAATTAGTATAAGTATCTTTCAGGCAGCATCATACATTGTTAAAATGACCAAAATTTATTGTCCTCCTATAAAACAATATCTGATTGAATTCTTCCTTCCAAAGCATCGAAACAAGAGGACACCAACTGCCTCATAATTCATAGAACATGAATTACAACAATTGGAAATTGTATTTACCTAAGAGACTCAAGATAATGAAGGCATTCTCAGGTCCTTCATGTATAATAATTCCTCTGCCCAAACTCAACAAGCTTCTTAGCCTTCTCCACTCTCGACAACTTAACCAGCCCATCCACCACCTCCTGCAACACTGATGCATCAACAACATAGCGGCAACTCATGCTATCATTACAACACTTGAGAGCCAGGTTGAGATCCCCAGCCTCGCAAAGACCAGGGATCAATGTCTCGAAGGTCCTCCTGTTGGGAGATATCTGGCTTGATATTTTCTCACCCAATAAAGTCCAAATTATTTGTTATCAGAGAATCTCTTGTTTGAATAGAAACTATTCAACAGAGTGTTGAAGGAGATCAAATTAGGGATGATTTCATTCTTCTATATGATGCTTAGTACACCAAAGGCCACATCAAGATCACCCATTTCACAGAGGGAGCGGATGATGATGTTGTAGGAGAAGAGATCGGAAATGATGGAGGGTTGGTGGCAAGGATCTCCTGAAAGGCCTAGCGTTGGCACAGACGCTGAAAAAGGCATTGAAGGACATGATGGAGCGGGGGCAACCGAGGGCAGGGAGCTAGTGGAAGGAGGTGGCGGCGTTGGCAAGCATGCGTACGTTGCCATAGAGGGAGATGAGGTGGAGGGCAAAGCCCTCGCGGTCAATGTCGGTAGGGTAAAATTCTATTCCTCAAGGCTGGCCTCGACGGTGTCTGAGTGCCCAAAGGTGGGTGGGGGGCGGTGGGGGCGAGGTGGTGGATGACGATCTTATAGATGCGGTGCTTGCAGCGGATGCCGTAGGACTCGAAGGACTTTTTGAAGGCGGGATGAGCTTGGTAGGGTTGTGCTCTCGGAAGAGGTAATTGATGGTGGTCTTGAGGCGCTTCAAGTAGGGATTAGGGTTAGGGTCAGGGTTAGGGTTTTTGGAGGATGAGAAGAGGTGGGAGAGACATTGGGGAACGCAGAGGTAGTGAGAGGACATCTTTTTCAACCATCTAGTCAGGGCTCGGAAGATAGCGAAGGGAGGTTTAATTGAGGTTTTGTGTTCGTTGGAAAATTGGTCAGACCCAGACCGTAAATCGATGGACTTAAAACGAGACAATCACTCGTGAATGATTTTTACCTTCACCAATTATGTACGAATAGATGGTGGTGTGAGTGATCTAATTCGGATCAGTTTATGATGAATCTTTCGATGTGAATTGATTTTTTAAAATCAAAATCAAATGGATGATATGAAAAATTAGTTAAATTGATCCAACAAAATAATACAATTTGATTCGATTTATCAGGTCGTTGATCACTCAACTTTTATCAGGTGAACAATTTATAAAATAATTAAATAGACTGCTATCTATTTTAAGTTCTAACCATAATAAATAGACAGCACATAGGATATGCTAAATAGATAACTTATGGATGCACTAAATGGGATAAATGAATAATTCTACAATCACCTTTGAAAAATAGGATAATTTATGATTTATCATTCATCTGAATACAAATATACGGATCACTTCACTTGAAATCAGATTTTTCAAATTTAAACCGAACTAATTCAAATTTTTCAGTTTCTCAAATGTTTAACTGAAATCAAACCGAATCTAAAAAAATCCAATCCAAATCTAATCGAATTGGTGATTGGAATCAATTTTGTAGTTTGATTAATTTGATTGCACACCCTACAAATAGAAAAAAAGATGGATCTAAACATAATTAGTTATTGAAACAGAGGTAATTAAAAACTTTTATTAACCTTTTTTCTTTCTGAGTATAGCCTAATTGTATTAAGCTTAGCTCTGATCTTGACTTCCCTCCCTTCTTATTGCTGTATTAGCTAGCCAGTCCACCAAGATAATAGCTTCTCACACCCACTGCAGATATTCACCAATTGCAAACTTAACATTTTGCCTAATAAATCAAGGTGGTGGGTCCTCACCACCCATTGCACATAAAAAAAAATTGAAAAAGATAATGGCTCCTCAATTTGTATGTGCAAGTGCGTGGTAGTCGAGTAGTTGAAGTAGAAGCTATGTATCTTGAATAAGTGGCTTAATAATCCGTGGATGCCTTCAGACGTCTTTGAGAAAATATCAACAAGAATGCCCAGTAAAACCAATGTTAGCAGTCAAACGTAAAGCCTCACATCAGGCTCAAGCCTCTACAAAGAGGGAGCTCTTTGTAGGAACAGCACTTCATCAGACCTATTAACCCTTAAGATTATTATAGTGCCCTTATTGCTCATTGTGATTTCTTCACAATAATTAGATAGCCTGCTATAATACTATCATACTCTCTGAGATCGTGAGTTTGAAGATCATTGCAACCGCCGTATACTTTTGAGGAACTCTCTCCACAAGCATGCAAGATATTTCATCATATTATCATAAAGCAATAGCGAAATAATTAATTCAATAAATTAAGTCTAAATTTAATTATCTAAATTTAAGTTTAATATTTCAATAAATTCAATGATATTCAAAAGAACTTACATCAAATTTAATAGAATCTTCAAATAAAAATATCGAGGCTCTGCTTCTAATCACTCTCTCATATATATATATATCATCTTAGTTCTCAAGATCTATAAAAATATTAACAGAAGGTAATGAGCTAGATAACTCAATAAGCAATGTTCACTTCAACTAGACTAAATCAGATAATAAAGTAAATAAATAATTTATAAAAAGCAAGCAAATAGAATTCATCAGTTTGGAATTTATTTCTATTATGCAGTATTATCAAAACATATTCATATCAGATTCAATTCTTTTTCAAAATTCGAGTTTCTTTCAAAATTTAATTATTTCAAATTATCAAATTCTCATCAATAATTCTCGTCTGCCACGAGCTACGCCCACATTATCCCTATGGTAACACTGTGTGTTATCTTGTAGTGGGCCACGTATCATCTTACAATGGGCTACGTGTCATCTTATAGCAATATACGTGTCATCTTGTAGCTTGCTGCATGCCATCTTACAGTAAAATCATAACAATCGCATATTATTTTACGGTAAGTTGTATGTTATCTTACAGTATACTGCGTATTATCTTGCAGCAAATCCTCAGAAAATCATAAATTCGTTGGTGATTTGTCAGAAATTTGCTAGCAACATAAATCTTTAGAACTAGTCCATTGTCAATGTATTAGCCCCCATTAGCCGGATCCTTCATATAGTCAGGCTGAGAGTTCAAGTCATCTTGAATCAAATTTTTTTCATAAATATTATAGTTCGATAAGAATACACACAATCATATGCTATCGAAATCAATCAAGTACAATGCAAAACAAAATCAATAGTTTAATCATGGTTCATCATAATATTTTAAAATAAGATATATTCAATAACAAAATATCATCCACCTATTTCATGCATTATGAACAATAGGATTCAAAAGTTATTGATATATCAATCTTATAATTTGCTAATAATCTAGAAAAAGTAAAGTATTATCTACCTTATGTGCATTCCAACAAATTCATATAATTTTAAAAAAAAATTTCTAAAATTTTTGATTCATAAATCATAGCACAATATCACATTACTAGATATCTATACTCCTACATATGGTCAAATCTAATAATTAGAAAGGATATGAATAATTAAGAAAGATAAAATAATGGTAGTTACATCTAATGGTCTAAGTCGATCTGGTCATCCAATTTCATCTGATCAAAATCTAATTAGAATATGGGTAGTTCAACAGAGATTGAGGATGATCAAATCAATAGTGTTCAATAAGAATCAAGATAGGATTTGTTGGGATAATTCAGTCGACTCTCCGATCTGACTTTCAATCGACCTCATAAGCACAAACATAAACTGCCGACTATTAATCGACTTGTTGACCAATAGTCAGCTATCCTCAGCCATCAATAAACTCTAACTATGACAACTCGATTGATGTCAGATCGATGACCATCGATATATCAAAATTATCGATCGATGATCATTCAGACTTTCATAACTATCGACATACGATCGATATATTCTAATTACCGATATAGAGTCAGCTTATCAGAAACCGTCAGTGCAGAAAGCATATAATAGCCAGAACATGATCAGTGGTGGGTATAACTGTCCATCCTACAATCATATAATGTCGAGATAAATGGGATCCACATGTCTAACCATTATAAATGGTTACCAACTACTCATCTATAAAAGAGATAAATGAACAGTATTGGTAAGGATAAATTCTAGGTTGATACTCTACCATTTTAAATACTTATCTGTTGTTCACCACTCTCCATTGACTTAAGCATCGGAGGATCCCTGTCGGATATAATTTCGATCAGTGTGAATTTAATTTTGAAGGTGCTCTTCATCGGCAACAGACACAATAGAAGATTGACCACAACAGATTGATGCACCAGATAGGAGGAAGAATATGAGCAATTATGGTTAAGATCAGAGCTCAACATTTTACAGGATCTGCGAGGCAATCTTTCTATCGGAAAGACCTTCCTCCCTCACCTCCATTGGTAGAGCTCAGCTCTTTGCATCCTGTAGTTATTACGGACATAGAAATTACTGCTCTAATGCAGCAAATGAAGGTGTTGACGGAGATGATGCACAGCCTCTAACAACAATAGACATAGCAACAGAAGCAACCACCAGTGGAAGAGCTGGTGGCTCATTCAGTGCCATCTAGGCACAGTCGCCGTCCTCCATAGCATTCACCCTCTTCATCTCCAGAACAACGACCGTCTCGATGCTCTCATCGAGTTGAGCAACTGCATTCTCAACATTCTCATCATGCCGCTCATTTTTCACTATGATCTCTTTCTCCTTCTCATGTATATAGTATCAGAAAAGGAAGAGACCGCGTGTACCTTCTGCTTCTCCATCTTCGAGTTTTTTAGGAGATTCTACCTCTGAATTTTTTCAACAATGGTGGCTCGATGACTACGAGCGCAAGTTCAAAGAGATCAACTGCCAACTTGTCCGACTTCAAGTGGAAGGTCAGAAGTCCTCCAACGACTACGACTTTCATACTACCCAACATATTTCTCAATACATCCTGGATGAGCCAATCCCATCTCGATTCAAGATGCTGCAGATGGAGCCATATGACGGCTTCACCGACCTAATTGATTATTTGAAGAGCTATAAAGCTCTCATGATAATCCAAGGGGCAACCAACGCCCTCCTATGTATCGACTTCCCAACAATAATTCGGAAAGCTACTCAGGCCTGATATTCTGAGCTTCAATCGAAGAACATAAATTTTTTTGAGTAGCTCGAGTATTTCTTCATGGTCCATTTCAGCACTAGTCGAAAGATGCTACGCATATCTGATAGTCTCTTCTCCATCAAGCAAGACGAGACAGAGATATTGAGAGATTTTGTAGCTCGCTTCAACACGACCACGCTTGAGGTCAGGGACCTCAATAAAGATATGACCATCTTGGCCATGAAGAGAGGTCTGAGGAGATCCAGATTCATCTACTCTTTAGATAAAACTCTTCTCCAGACCTATGCTGAACTCTTGGAGCATGTATACAAGTATATTCATGCAGATGAGGATACTTCTGACCGACACCAGATAGAAAGAAAAGTTAGAAAAAGAAATAAAAGAAAAGTGAAGCTTTGACCGAATCAAGTTGGTCAATAACTAATAAACGAGCTTCGTCCTGTCGATGGAGTCCAAGATCGAACCACTATGGCAACAGGTATGACTCCTATACTCTTCTTTCTACTCTCCGTGTGCAGATCTTACTGGAGATCGAGGGAGAGGAGTATATTCGACATCCCCCATTGACAAAAGTATCATTGAGGAGTCAAGATAAGAAGAAGTACTATCGGTTTCATTATGATCACAGTCATGATACCGAACAGTGTATTCAACTCAGAGACGAAATAGAGGTCCTTATTCGACGTGGCTATCTCGAAAAATTTTGACAAGATTGCCCGACTCAACCTTCCACCGACCAACAGCCTCAGCTACAAACTGAGAAATGATCAATAATCGGCCAATGGCTGGAGTGATCAATATGATCTCTGGACAACCAAAAGACTGGGGGGCAACTTTCGAAGAAGAGTCGGTAAAGAAATGATGATTGGACAATGTAACCTCTTTCTTGGAAGATGATGTTTGGAGAATACAAACTCTTCTTGATAATGCTATCATCGTTTCAGCAATGATAGCAAACTATAATGTAAAAAAATTTAGTCGATAATGAAAGTTCTATCGATGTTCTCTTTTACTTAACTTTCTTCCGAATATGGCTACCGACTGATCGACTCAGAAGAGTCTCTATGTCATTAGTTGGTTTTACTAGAGATGCAGTTATCATAGAAGAAAAAATTACTCTCCCACTAATTGCAGAAATAGATCCATAATAAAGTACTGTTCTCCTGATATTCATAGTTGTCTGAGTTTCATCGACTTACAATGTTATACTTAGATGACGTGGACTTAATGCCCTGAGAGCAGTAGTTTCAATATACTATTTATTAATTCGATTTCAATAAGAAATGGAGCTAGAGAAATGCGTGGAGATCAATAATTTGCTCGATGTTGCTTCATGATCTCTACAAAAAATAATCAATCTGAAGATTCTTTGTCCGTCGATAAATTAGACCAAAAAAATGAAGAAATAAGTGAACCAACCGAGCAACTAGTTTTATCTCGCTAAAAAAAGAAGATTCTAAAAAGATGATCCAAATTGGATCGCAGTTGTCTGATCCAGAGCAGCAACAACTGATTAATCTACTAAGAGCAAATATCAATATTTTTGCTTGATCGACAACCGATATGTCAAGATTCTTTTAGAAATAATAACTCACTGGCTGAACATTGATCCAAAAGTTAAACCGGTGAGACAGAAGAAAGATCTTTTGCTCTTGAAAGGTAGAAGGTCATCGATGAAGAAGTCGACAAGCTTCTTGCAGCTGGCTTCATCTAAGAAGCTAATTATCCCGATTGACTCACCAATGTAGTAATGGTGAGAAAAGTCAATAAAAATAAGAATCTATATCGACTACATAAATCTAAATGAAGCTTGTCCGAATGATAGTTTTCTTGTCCAAGATGGATCAACTAGTTGACGTGACTTTAGGACATCGACTTTTAAGCTTTATGGATGTCTTTGCAGGCTATAATCGATTCGGATGGCACCTACAGATCAGGAGAGCACTACCTTCATAACCAACAAAGATATTTCATGTTATAAAGTAATACCATTTGATTTAAAAATATCGGAGCCACTTATTAATGGTTAGTTAATAAACTATTCAAAGTATAAATTGGATGAAAGATAGAAGTCTACATTGATGATATGCCGGTGAAAAGCCTCCAAAGTTTTGATCATGTTCGGAACTTGAAAGAGCCTTCGACATACTTCGACAATATCTGATGAAATTGAATCCGACTAACTGTGCATTCGGAGTAACTTTCAAAATTTTTTTTGAATTTCTTGTATCACAATAAGAAATTGAAGCTAATCTCGAGAAAATAAAGACTATCATCAATATGAAGTATCCAAGTTTCAAAAAGAGATACAACAACTCACTGAAAGAATCGCTGTATTTAACCAATTTATCTCAAAGTCGACAGAAAGATGTTTACCTTCTTTAAGACCTTGAGACAAGCAAAAGATTTTTTATGGTCGGATGAGTGCTGACAGTCCTTCGAGAATTTGAAGAAATATTTGACATCTCCACT
>KE505000.1:19810-36209 GCA_000441515.1 Elaeis oleifera | reverse complement strand
TACTCCAGATTTGAACTCTAGCCCTCTTGAAGGGCAAAAATTTAGAGGTAGCTGGAAGGATTTTTCCAGTAAAATCTGTAAGTTTTGGATTATAGTTAAGTCAATATCCTTGTACTTTCAAGATGCTTTGCTTAAGGCACTATCTTTGTTACTTGTATGCTTAACCTTATTTTTATTGCTTCTTAATTTGTTAATCATTAGATTGTTCACTTTTTAATAAATCTTGCAATATTTTTAGACCCTTTTGCTAGTTGTTTCTATGAGAAATGCCCCAGTGCTGAGGAGGTGAATGAATTGGATGTGAAGATTGAATTAAGAATAAAGGAAACACATCAAAGAAACATCATGCAACATTAGTTGTTGGTGGGGCCTGCTCCTGTGTTTTGGATTCAAATTATTTAGTGGGAGGTATTTCTGTATAATGTTGTTGGATTGGCTTTATATTGTTTGCTGGTTGTGTTTTCCAACTCCTCTAGTTCTTTCAGCAATTAGAGAACAATGTCTTTATTGAAAAGACATGAAAGAAATAGTTTCAGAGTAAACTTTTTTGACACGAGATGTAATGGTAATTCAAATTCAAAGCACGTTGTATTTTCAAAATCTTGGATCAGAAGAGGATGAGCAGTCTTTCTGGGTTATTGAACCAAAACAAAGAGGTAGAACTGGAAGGGAAAATGGTGGGGACAATGAATTCTTCTTAACACCAATTACTTTAAATGAGGGGAAGGAACTCTTCAATTAGGAGTTCAGTATTAAGGGCTCAACCCTCTACAGCAGAAGGATCCTATGCTTATTGATCAAATTGAGCTATGGCTGCTCAAATAAGTTAATCATTGTGAATGTGCATATTGTTTTGATGGTGGCTGATTACCCGGTTTTCTTTGATATTGGCAGTTATGGGAGCAATAGTATTGGATGAGTTGTTGTGCATTAGCTTGATGCATTGGTGATCTGATTAATAAATAGATAAATATTGCAGATATATAATTATTTACCTGATTGCTAAATAACATTGCTTGTTTTATGAATAATCCCAATAAGCAGAGTTCTTCAATGGAAATTTGTTTGACAAGTTGTGTTATCCAGATCATTGATCGTGTCCAAGATCCCTCTTCTTATTGAAGAATAAGATTTTTTCGTGGTCTTCCTGGCCACAATAATTAGGAGGGGATTCTATCAGCGAGAAGCAATGGTTCGTGGAATGGTTTTAGAATTCACTGTGGTAATTACTGATTTCATGAGGGTGGGTTGGGTGGACGCCCAATCATTTTGTTAATTGGAATTCTGATATCTTATTTCTTCTGGAAGAATTAATTATGGATTTCTCTGCTCTTTAAGAGTTTGACATAGCAGTTTTCATGGAGACCTTGCATCTACCTATCCTCCCTGTTTTGATGTATCATTCGCTGTTGTTTTTCTTTGCCTATACATGGAGAAGCATGTCATGTTGGCAAGCTGTTCATCAATCCCCTGCTTTATTAGTTTTACTATTGAGAGATTTTTTGCTGCTGAGCAGTCTGTAACCAGAGTAAATCATGGAAAAATAATCTGAACTATTATGACTCAGGAAGCAGTTGTAGGTGAATTTGCTTTAAAGGCATGGGGAGCTACTGATGAATCTTCCCCAAAGTATCATTACCTTCCAAACTAAGCATTGATGGAAGCTGCTGATTGATGAAAAACCGTAGCATAATAATGTTTGAATATACTCTTCATACATGAATATGTTTCTCAAGAGTAAGAGCAATGTCTTTTTCTTTATTTTTGTTCTTTATTTTCTTAATATTTGTCAGATGGATCCATGGCCTTCTGGGTATTAAGAAATGGAGCATGTATTGCTTGAATTGTGGAAGTTGGCAGAGGAATAAAAGCTTCAGACGCTGTATAGGTCGAACGTTAGCTCACCTAGAAGAATTTCACTTTCCAGTCCATGTTGGGTACTGATGAGTTAAACCATGTTGAGACTTAGGGAATTTGTTTAGGTGCAGTCACAGAGAGCTGGGAAATAACACTTCGAAGTAATGATCGGAGAATTCAGAATCAGGTGCACTGGTTTCTCGTCTCTCAATTTATTCTTGTTTCCCCTAAGAAAAAATGATTTTCTGTCAGTGCATCAGCAGATTTTAAGAGCCCTATATTAGAGGGATAAATGCAGTAATATATAGAGCTCCCATGTTTGGCTTGAGATCACTTTTATCAACCTTTTTTGTGAACCGAGCATTATCCTATTGATCATACCTCTCTGGTTGGCAACCAGCCGTGCTAGGTTTGAATTTTGTATGGTGCATTTTCAAAATCTAACCTGAATGTTTATAGTACAGTTGGTCTCCTTCTCAAAAAAAAAATAATAACAAGCATCAACTTACCTGGTGCATCAAACAGCTCTGCATGATAAAGAGATAATCTTTTCCGGTGGCTCTTATTGTGAGGCGTTTAGTCTTACGTTGGTCAGAAGGATTTGTTTTATATGAGATAAGAGAACCTCTCTCTCTTAATTGGTGTTTTTTGGGTCAAAGCTCACGAGAGAAAGTCATGAGGTCTGGCAGCTGTAAGCATATCAGCTACAATCCAAAGACCGCAAGCATATAAATTATGGTATACATGCGGCTCTGTATGAATCTTTCTTGGAGTCTCTCGATTGTAGCAGCTCTGATCACATAGAACAGGTTTTGATGCTTGAATATAAGAAAGCTCAAACGTGCATGACATTATAAAAATTAAGAAATAGTCGTTTCCGTTATTTCTGGGATTCAGGTTATTTAAACCGGAGATGGCTATAACTATAAGAGACTTGTTAGTGCAATATTAAAGTAATAGAAGCTATTCGGTTTGGCACATTAGTTTCAGGCTTAATAATGTTGTCCCTGGGTTTGGAGGTTTCAAATTGCATTGTTATTTTCTAAATCAAAATATTAGAACTTTGTAAGCTGATCTTAAACTAGAAAGTTAAGGAGAAAAATCATAATTTCGTAACCATGCAACTGCACCCTACGTGTAAATCGAGTCGTAGAGCAGAAGGTAACTGGCTATTGGATTCAAGCTGGGTGAGGACCCAGCCAAACCCACTCCCTTGCGGGAGAAGCACGCCAGTACATTACGGCAAGCACTAGACTTCCCTAATCTAGAAACCATGGGGTAGTTAAGGGGAGGAAGAGGGGTGATTAATGGCGAGAAAAGAAGAGGACCGGTGAACAGCAGGTAGCCGATGTTTAGGAGACGAAGTCAGATTATACTGGGGAGTGACTAGAGGTAAAATGACAAGAGAGAGGGTGAAGCACGAGAGTAGGTTTGCAACGAGGTGGAAGGGCTTTGCCCAAGATACTGCAAGGTTGGCAGGGTATAGGGCCACTCACAAGAGGGTTCAAATTGCCTGTAGCCCCGGCTTCCAAAAGCACAAGTTGGTGGACACCTCAGTCACCTCTCGCCCAAAAGCTTTCCCTAAAAGTAGTCCATGATTCAAATCCGAATCCAAATGATACATTCTTTTCATGATAATATATCAACAATATCAAAAACCACATTCAACAAGCCATGAGTAGATAATATAATACCATGGTATTAAGATTAAGAACATTGCACGAAACAGTTACTAATATTTACTCTTATATTATGGCCTATTTTCAAGTTTTACAAACCAGTTGGCTCTCTGGGCTATATCAGGGCCACTCTTTTTCTTTTTATATTATAGCCTATGTGTTTCTATCCATATATCAGTCTCTTTCGTTCTGTATAATTTAATCCTTCCTATGCCGCTTGCAACTAAATAAAAAGCACCGAATTCTCTGAGAATATGGGTACAGCCTCATCAGCCATTATAGATCCATTGCTATCTGGGATGACGAAACCAATACCAACACACCCATCTACCTTCTAAGAGCTATTAGAATTCAATCTAATCCAGTTAAGTTGAGGGAAAGACCAACAGATAATGGAAGAGGATGATGGTATAAGGCCATGTGAACATACAGCTCCATGCTGACCAAACTGATCTCCATTTATTTGTTGTAGCTCCAGGAAACTGTCATGGTGGCCAACCGAATGCTGAACCATCGTTGTGGTGCTAGCTGGGCTCACCACTTCATCTGGAAATACTTGCCTGTTCCTTACATCCCATGGTAGCTGTAAAATAGAGACAAAAAATGACTGCATACAACTCAACTTACCATATTTTCGATGACTTAACACTGGCATCAAAGAATACTTGTTCCATACGGCCTTGGCCAAAGCCCCTCCTACTAAGCATGGCTTTATATGGTAACTTTAAAAGATCAGTACCTCAACTATCCATTCCACCTCTGGAAGAAAAAGTGGATGTACCTCAGTCGCATCCTAGCCAACTGAACTAGTAATCAAACAATTCACTTTTAGCTCATTTCCCTCCATATTCATGTTCAATAACGTGGCAGTTCCGGACAGTTGAGTACCACAAAACCATGTGCTATGAAGCAACAAGATGTCATCTCCAGAGCCAACCATCCAATAAAATTGATCTTTTATGGCATCGCTGCAATGACATATGGCTCAGCAAATTGATGAACACCGTCGTGGAAGGATATAGATGCTCTCACTTCCTTGGAACAATATTTCTCCTTAATTACAATGCTCCCAAGGTTGTCCGGCTGAAGCACCCCTTTAATGGTTGCCTTGCCCATTAAAGCTTGTTGCCAAATGTTGATGTTAAGAGTATCATGTTCCAACAAAAAAATTACGCAACAATGTATCCTTCCAATACGGTAAGGCGACGGCCTAAGCACGTCACCTGTCCTCCGATGCTTGTCCTTCTCTGCGGGGCATAACAGGGTTCCTGAAACCGTGAGCCGCAAGTCGCGTTGCTGCTAGACCACGTTACGGTGTTCGAACGGTGGGACAACGGGTTCGATCACGTGGTGTCGCCCGTGCTATTGGTACGCACGAAAGTGCCACGTGGCAATTGGAGGTGTTTCTCGGGACCGGTCTGCTGTGTGCGTGGGCCAGGACAGCGGACGGTAGCCAAGGGGCGGGAGCTTAGGATCATTGTGGGTGGGAGGACAGGAGCGGTGGCGATCGATGGTGTGGAGATCACCGAGCCAGAGGTGTACGCCACCCGAGGACGCGGTCGCATACGGAATCTCCAGGCATTTTGAGCCGAAGATGCTCTCGAGCTTGGTTTGCTTGATCGAATGCTCTTGAGCTTGTTGATGGATGACTCTCTGATCTTTAATTTAGTTTGTAGTATAGATAGAGTATCCAACGTCTTTGTTGAAGGGTTGGAAACTTGGAATGCGCCTGGTTCAATGCTGAACCAGTTCGGCTAGAATTCGGACCGGTGAGTTCGACCGGTTTGAAGGCTTAACACGGCAGTCGCTTCTTACATGAAGAAATAACACGGCAATCGTTGCGGTTCACTGAATGGCTTAGCAGTGGTTGGCGCTTCATTATGTAAATGCTCATTGGAGTATACAACATAGCTGCATTATAAATTGTAGTATGTGAAATGTGCCTACATCATGTATACATGACAATCGAAGTACATGCATCTCATGCGTCTCTATATGACGTGGACACCAATACTGTATCAGATACCAAGACATCAAGAAAAGTTCAATGTGCCCTGTCTCCAAAAGGTTGTACGTCTGAGGTCTGCTTTGCTTCCCTGGTAGGCACAACTTTGAAAATATCAAATTGGTCTGCACAGCGTTATCAAGTCAATGTGGCTGGGCGCAAGGAGTATTTACGTTACTCCAAAGACGTAATACGAAAGTGAAAATTTCAGATCTAATTTTCCTTTATTGGTTACAGCCAGTCATATGAGAAAAAATCCAAATGGGAAATCAACGTGCATTCTCATATACAGGTCTAAGGTATAGTAGTTTGTCTTATGTAATTATACACATACATACGGAATAAACGACAGACAAAAGGAACAAGAAAGCCATGCTTGCAGCATAATGTGAATTGCGGCACTGTCAGCTGATAGCAGCAACGTAGAAAACTTTTAACATGTAGGATTCTCTCTTTTACAATGGAAAGAGTAAAATAAGTAGTTATTTCAATATATTTATATTGAAAATAAATAAATATAAAGATTTTTATTTAGTTTGCAAGTTTATTTCTTAATTGATAAATGAACTCTATCCTTTTGTTTTGTTTGACATCTTTCAAGGATATGCTTGGGTTCTTAAAAGCAAGAGGCAAAATCTACACGGGACTCAAGATGAGAAGACAAGAGGACCGCATATTTGAAGAATAAGATAGAGAGTTAAAATTTTTTTCAAGAGAGAAAGCTTTTTCTTTTAGTTTTCAAGTGATTATTTTATAAGAAACTATAATTGATGATCTTATAAGAGAGTGCAACTAAAAAGGAACAAATTGGTTAGGCCAACAGATGTTTACCTTATTAAAAACATACTTTATCTAAATTTTTTTAAAAAAATATTTGCTTTCAAGAGAAGAAATAAAAAATACATGCATACATTCAAGCTACATTGGTGTAACTCTCATGCAAGTGCGCAAATATTTTATATTAATAATCTGAATAATTATATATGATTTATTTAGATACCAAAAATTATACAATTACAAAAATCTTAATCTATGCATTGATCAAGAATTACAAAATTTAAATATTATGTAAAAACATGTGATATTTCACTATCAAATTTTTATAATTTTTTTATATAATAATTTAAATAATAGATTATAGCTAATAGCTTGGATCGTTAACCTGACCTATATATAATTTACTTTGACGATGTCATGCTTATAAGATTATAGGGCATTGAACAAAATGATATTATTGTTCAGCCACATCTTTTAGTGCTCATTACATGAGATCATAAGAACATATATAGTATGTAAAAATAAAAAATTATATCCAATTCTAATTGATATGTACCGATCCCCTGTTACTGCCGCTGGAAGAATTAATAGATCTATACCCTCAAAATTAGCTACATGGCAGATTGGACTAATGCCTCCTCAGCGACACGACTTAATTCCATACACAATAACAAATGCATCATAAAGGAATGACAGCGCACCAAGAGATCATCCAAAACCGACTCAAATTATCTCATCACCAACCATCACAACACCCTCACAAATATAAACGTAGAGGTGTATATATATACAAGGAACTAAGCTAACACACCACACCATTCATCTCAAAACTTCATTGGTCTAATATACTCCCAGAGCGTATGAAACACCAAGACACACATATCGCATGCCACACATGACCATGGACCGTGGAGAGGTGAAGGGGAGACGCAGTCTATCAGACAATCAATTCCACCATTTCCATTTTTACATCACTCCATTAACTTTAGTTTATAGGGAGAAAGAAGGGTAGAGGCAAGAAAGAAAACTCCGGCTCTTCTCTCCTATATTTCTCTCCGAGTTTGAATCCACCCTTCCTGCCAAAAAGCCCTGCAAAACAAGCACACATCATGTATCATGTACAGTTAGTTAAAACAGAGAGACAGCAAGTGCAGAACAGCTAGCTATATAGTACATAGCTACAAGAAAAAAAAAGCGAAACAGAAGACATCGATCCAGAGAAAAAGTCTAGATAACTATTTCAGCTGAAAAGAAATAAAGGGTAAAGGTGAAGCAACCAAGATAAAAATGTCGCAGAAGAATCTATGATGTAATTTACTTAAAGGAATAAATAACTTCCATGGTGTGACCAGGAGAGCACTAGAAATGAAGGAAAAAGAAAGGAAAAAAATGGTTGCATCCATCAAAACAAATTTCTAGAACAAAATCAAGTCAACTATGGAAAAGTTTTCAAAGAAAGTGGTTCGTAAAATTAAACAAAAGCCAATTAATTCGAACAGAGAATTGCAGAGTCGCAGTGATATTGCGCGCAAAAGACGAAGAATCATGCGTAGAAAACGTCTACAGACAAAGAATTGCACCCCCAGTTTTAACTGGGCAAAGACTGAAAAATAATAATTCTTCTCCAAAACATTAGAGGTAATTTGTTAAAAGAAAAAAAAAAAGAGGAAAAATAACTCCTAAGTTGAAGTAAATAGATTTTTGTTATTCAAACAACTAAACTGGTATGAAAACAAAGGGAACATTGCCAGTTCCAATTTTTCACTAAGTATTGAGAGCGAAAGTTCAGGAAGGAAAGTAACCAGCTTGTTGATACGCCTTATAGAAAACAAGAGAACTGCTAGAGAAACAAAATAGAACCAAAATGAAATTTATCAACTTCAAATTTAGAGAATGTACAATAGAATTACTGTTACAAATAACAAAAATTTAAGGGGGCAGAAGCCTCTGTTAATGGGGGAAGGAAAACGCATGAGGGCTCTAGTGTTGATGTTAAATCAACAAAAAATAAACAGAGCCAACACTACAACAGATCATGGTGGAAGTAGATCTCCTAACGTTTGAAGATTACAAAAGATCCCTCCAACAGTAGAAGGAAAATAAATGAAACTATAAAACACACAGATCCAATCGTAATTAAACGTAAAATGAGCCAGAAATCCTAATTAAACACATTGAAACCAAACGGAACCCAGAGTAAATGCCATCTACCTGGGGAGTCAGAAAGACAAAGCAATAAATATACTCGAAACGCAATTGGGCCAGATTTGAAACGGAAAACCCGTCAAAATCGCATCTTGTTTGGCCCCTCACCTTCCCCGACGACCTGCCGCACCGCCGGCTGGCAGTCCGGCGGCTCCTCGAAGAGCGAGAGCGACAACTGCTTGTGGGCAAGGACGATGTCGATGAGGATGATGCCGGAAGACGGATCGGAGACGAGAATCCCTTTCACGGGGAGCCAGAGGAAGAGCTCTTCCTGGGAGAAGCCCTCCACTGCCCGGAGCGCGCCGTAGCTGAGGTTCCCCCGGACCACCCGCTCGAAGTAGGCCAGCCCGTCGTACACCGCATAGCAGGGCCGCTCGAGCCGGACCTCAAGAAGACCGGAGTCCCGGTCAAGGTCGAACGACTCGACCGCCTTGGGAAGGAGGCCGGCCGGGAGGCCGTGCTCCCGGAGGAGCTCGTGGATCGATCCGCCGCCGGCCGCCGCGAGCGGTGAAGCAAAGCCCATAAGACCTATCAAGGCTAGAAAGGTCAGAAGGATAGAGAAAGGCGAGACCTTTGCCATGGATGATTCCACGGAGAAGGACAAGAAGAAGAGAAGGGTTTAGGAGGGGTTTTTGAGAGAGAGAAGGATTGCAGGCGGATATGAGGGCTAAGAATAAGGACCGATAAAAGGGTTGGCGGTTTGCTGGTGTAAAATTACTTAAATAGCCGGTGGACCGACTTCAGTGGGAAGGAGCTTGAATTATATTATATTATATATATATATATAATTCCACATGAAAATAATATTTATTCAATGAAGCGATTAATTTCACATTTTCTCAGCATGGAATGAATACCGAAACCTCGAACCCGAAGCGGTGGAGGAATCAGAACTTTCTTCATACACTCGCACCAAAAAAATCTCAGTCTACACTCGTTCCACTGTGGACCGGACAAATTCATGGAGGGGCGTCATTTTGACTTTTCAGGAGAACGGTGCATTTGGCGATGCACAGAGTGAACAAGGGAAAGAGTTTTCTGCAAGCCATTGGACCTAGTTCCAGCCAGTATTAAGCATTTGGCGATGCACAGAGTGAACAAGGGAAAGAGTTTTCTGCAAGCCATTGGACCTAGTTCCAGCCAGTATTAAGAATCCCTCGCCGTTGGAGCCCAGTAGCAATCTAATAGGGCCTGTGGAAGGTATATATCTAACAAAGGCTCTGCATTAGCGGAGCTCTTCGTGTGCCACATGTCCAAATAATCTTTCCTTTATCCACTATATGTCCAAATAGTGTTTAATTCCACATAGAAACGTTATTGAATTCAAGAGAGAATTTAATTTCACATTTCCTAGCGATGATTACTCACAGCATGAAAGGAATATCGAAACGTGGAACCTGAAGCAGAAGTGAGATAAAACATTTACTCTATACACCCACGCCAATGAAACATCCAATTCTACACTCTTTCTAGGTCACACCATGGACCCCACAAATTCATGGAGGGCGTCATCAATAAACATCCAATTCTACGCTCCTTCTTGGTCATACCATGGACCCCATAAATTCATAGAGAGGCGTCATCTTGGCGTCTCACAAGAGCGGTGCATTTGGTGTTGTGCGGAGTGGCCAAGGGAAGGAGCTTTGGAAGCCACCTCTGCACCCAGGTTCCAGCGACCTATTAAGAATTCCCCTGTTGGACCCTAGTAATTAGCTGATGGAGCCCATGGAAGGTATATATCGAACAGTGCCCACACCAAACAACATCCAATTCTACACTCTTTCTTGATTCTACCATGGACTTTACATCTACGGAGGAGCGTTATTTTGGCATCTCACCGGAGCAGATATATTTGAGAAGAAATTTTTTGAAAAATTATTTTTGAAAATAAAATTTTGATATATTTAATTGATTATGAAAAGATGATTTATTATAAAATAATTTATATTTAATCAATAATTATTTTTATAAAAAATATATAAAATATCTATTTTATTCCTCATGAATATAAGATCATATCTTTTTGTTTCTAAATTTTATATAAATAATAATATTATTTTATATTAAATTAAATATAATATTAATATAATATTAATAATTTAATATAATAAATTTATTAATATAAATATTATATAATATTTATAATGATAATATTTAAATAATATTTTAAAATTTATATACATCACAGGCACATATTTAAAATATCATCGTCATAACCATCCTTACATAAAAAAAAAATTTATAACCATCCATTAATATTTTATAAAATTTTAACTGTAAATCTTAAAAATATATTTAAAAAATATATCATAAATTTTATTTATAAAATATTTTAAAATCCGTCTCTCCCATGGTTTTGCATGAAGCTTCATGAAATATAAGAAGTATTTTATCTCCCGTGAACCAAACGGGTCTTTAGTGTGGTGTGGAGTGAATCAGGGGAAGAGGTTTTCGGAAGCCATCCCCACACCTAGGTTTCCAGCCACTTATTAAGAAATGGAGGTACCTATCTAACAAGAATGGGTGTGTACGGTGTTGCATGGAGCGGCCAAGGAAAAGGAGGTTTCTGGAAGCCACCTTTGCAACCGGTTTCCAGCCACCTAGTAAGAAATCCCCTACCATTGAACCCCAGTAACAATCCAACGGGGCCCATGGGAGGATATATCTAGCGGCGTCCACACCAAAAGATATCAAGTTCTACACTCTTGATTCTAAGATGTTTATTTATATCCTTCGAAATGGATGTACATCTTTTGTGATTTTTTTCACTCTCATTCCAAATTTCTTCATGATATAGTAAGCTTTTTTGTTCTGTTTGCACCTTGGAGACTTACATCCCAAAGCGACTTTCCAAGCCTATTTGATGAGAAGTGCAAGATTCATTTGTTCAATATTTTTAGTCCTCAATCTTCCTTGATCTTTAGATCTACAGGCAGCATCTCAGTCAAATAAACAATAAAATCTACTAACTATGTATTCTTCCTTCCAAAGAAAAGCACACCTCATTTTATCAATTCTAATCAGAAACCATTTTGGCAGTGTAAGCCGACATATATTAGAAGGCAGAGCAAGAACAGAGTTTAATAATATGAGTCTACCTCCCAAGGACAGAAACTTCCCCTTCCACATGGCCAATCTTGAGTTAATCTTCTCCAAAAGTGGCATCCACATTTGTTTGGGAGTTTTTTCACCAAAAGGAAGACCTGAATAGCTAAATGTGTATGCGCCAATTTTACAATTCACCGTAGATGCAAAAATTTTTGCTTCTAAATCACCCATCTTCATGCATATTATAAAGCTTTTGTGCAAATTGATTCTCAGCACAGACACCATCCAATACTATAAGTAAAGCTCTCACTGCCAACAAGGTTTCTTCTTTCCTACATAGAAAGGAGCATGTCATTTGAAATATAGTCTGTTCATGCCATTGAAGTCTTTACTATGTCCAATACCTTCAATAAGACCTAAAGTGCAAGCATGCGAGAGAAGTCCATATAAGACATTAGTTATTAATATGAAAAGGGATGGCAAGACAGGATTATCTTGCTGAAAACCCTCAGTTTCTAGGTCTATCATTGACAAGATGTGTTGGTAAAACGGATGGGCACCCTGATGGGCTGACTCGTCCCATTTCAGTTTGAAATTCAAACCAGTGGTTTAAATTAAGAACACATTTTTCTCCATATTTGTGGATAATTATTCTCATGGAAAAACTACTCCATATCATCATCTTAAATAGAGTGGTTTCAATAGAAGTAACACAAAAGAGAAAAATGGAGAATAACAGAGAAGAAAGAAATCTGTACATGAATATATGAATAGTATTGGATTTTGGTGCCTCGAAATTTGATCCACCACAGAAAATTTACTACGATAAAATTCAAAATGGAAGAGACCTACAAACATGGGCCATAGCCACGCATAGGCCTGCAGGCTCAACCTACAGGCCTGCAGGCTCAACCTGCAGGCCTGCAGGCTAGGCCAGCTAACACCTATGGCCCACAGCTTGGCCTGCAACGTGCGCCCCAGTGCACATGGCCCCAGCACCCACGGCCCAGCATTCCGCACAGCCCAGCATGGTCCACCACATGGGAGTCGTGTTCGTGCGTGATGCACATGCGGTCCACCATGCGAGAGCATGGCGTAGGTCCATGCGCGGTCCAGAAGGGTTCTCACATGGTCCACGCGCAGTCTATGTGCGGTCCATGAGCGGATTTTCAGGATCGGGCGGCTACAGTTGCTTGCGGGCATGATCAAACGGCCACGGTGTGTGCAAGATTAATCAGACGGCCAGAAGGGTTTAAGAGTCCTAACTAGAGTCGATTTTAGGTCTTTTTAAGTGGCCTGTCAGCCTGTGGGTAGGTAGTAGCAGCTTGGCATGAGCAAAGAGCTAACAACGGCAGAAAGGATCTTCCTTAGAGTTCTTTGAGAGCTTTGTAACATAGGGTCGAGAGCTTCTTGTTGAGAGAGAGAGAGGTTTATGAGAGTTGAGAGTGTGTGATCTCCTTTTATATTTATTTTCTTTCATAGTGAAGCTTGTATGCCTCATGGAGGTAAGTCTTGGACTAATTCACGTATTTAACTATGTCCTTTTTATATTTCTTTTTCCTTCCTATTGCGATATTAACATCATCACCTAAGGATCCATATTCTATACTCGTGAGGGATCCTTCCAATAAGTGGCATTAGAGCATATGGTTATCCAGGTTGTAGCAGTATTGATCGAGGTTAAAGAAGATGAAGAAGATAGGCTCAATTAAGATAGAGATCAATCGATATGATGGGAATAGAAATTTCTTCCTAGCAAGGGTTGATTGATGCTCTCTTGTATGAGGAGAAACCGACTACCATAGAGAAAAAATTAGAGGCGGCTCTCGATGCAGGTGATGAATACGATCCGTTTGTACTTGACGGTTGATGTGGTGATCCATGTGCTTTATAAGTCTTTTCCAATAGTGATGTAGATGAAGCTCGAGGAGATATACGTGGTGAAGTCACTCACCAATGCTTTGTTCCTCTGAAAATAGTTCTATCAACTTCGGATGAGTGAAGGATAAAGTGTGAAAGAGCATCTCAGTAACTTTCAGAAGATCCTTACTGATCTCCTCAGTATTGGTGAGAAGGTTGAGAAGAAGACCAAGGCACTGGTCTTGCTTTCATCACTTCTTCCTTCTTTTGAATCTTTGGTGAGTGCTCTTCTTATAGGAAAGAGCACCATCAAAATGGATGAGGTTACTTTATACTTCTCTAGAATGAAATTCTCAAGTTGGAGAATCGAGCTTCAAGTTCAGGTGGTGACTCGGCTTTGACGGCGACTGAAGGTAGTGGTGGCAGAGGATGAAGGGGTAGAGGATCGTAAGGTAGGCACTGTAGATCCAAGTCAATTGACTACAGCAAGATCAAGTGTTACAGGTATGATGAGTTGGGTATCGAGTCAGAGATTGCATGCCCACAGCTTAGAGATCGAATGGGGACTAATGCGACAGCAGTCCAAGGTAGCAATATAGAAGAAAGTGATGATGTCTTTCTGATGTCTAATGAGGTATCTATTTTTTTCTACAGTGGATTTTAGATTCTACATGTTCGCATCATGTTGTTGCAAAGAGAAGCTGTTTGACTCGTTAGAGTGTAATGAGGTGCTATCCATCTATTGGATGGATCGAGCTGTGTGATCAAGGACATTGGGACTATCAGCTTACAGACTCATGATGGAGCAGTGAAGAATTGGATGAGATCCGATACATACATAATTTTAGAAGTAATCTAATTTCACTGAGTAGAATAATTCGAGCAGCTACAAGTGGAGAGCTGACGATGGAATCCTAAAGATTTTTGCATAGCAATAAGATTGTGTTGAAGAAAAAAATTATGGAGGACATTATCTCTTGGTAGGGAGCTCAAAGCGAGATGGCTTCAGAAGCCAGTGGGAGCTCAGAGCGAGGTAGAGCTCAAAATATAGGTGGATTGGACATAAGATAGGAGACTCAGGAGGATAACAGAGGATGTCGCAAAGTAAAGTTTCTATACTGTAGGAGGCTATCCCGAGCAAGTCTCAGATCAAACAAGTCACAGTATATGATGAAGATGGGATCGAGCGGGCTGGCTCGACTTTTATATTTATCCATCCATGAGAAGCCAGACTATTGCCCCAGGGTATGGAGGAGAGATCATCCAGAAGCTCTCAAAATTATATGGATGCTGAATGTCAAGTCGAGATAGAGATTGTTAGATTTTGATATCTCGAAATTTGATCCATAGTAGAAAAATCTACAGCAGCGAAGTCTAAGATGGAGGAGACTTACAGGCGTGGCCTGTAGCCTTGCACAGGCCACAAGCTTAGCTTGTGAGTGTCCAGACCCACTGGCACTCGTGTCTCGTAGTGCGGCCTGCAACGCGTAGTCCCGCAGCACGCGGTCTGTAGTGTGCAGCCCAATGCGATCCAGCATGTGTTCCACTGTGGGTCCACCGTGTGGGAGTCATGGTCCGCACGTAGTGCACACGCGGTCCACCGCACGAGAGCATGGTGCAGGTCCATGTGTGGTCCAAGAGCATTCTTACGTAGTCCATGTGTGGTCTATGCACAGTCCACGAGCGAATTTGCATGATTGAGCAGCCACAGTTGCCTGTGGGTGCAATCGAATGGCCACAGACATGTGCAAGGTTGATTAGGTGGCTAGAAGGATTTAGGAGTCCTAATTGGAGTGGATTTTAGGTCTTTTAAGTGGCCTAACGATCTATGGGTAGATAGTAGCAGCTTGGCATGAGCAGAGAACTAGCAGTGATAGAGAGGGTCGTCCTTGGGGTTTTTTGAGAGCTTTGTAAGAGAGGGTCGAGAGCTTCTTATTGAGAGAGAAATTTATGAGAGTTGAAAGTGTGTGATCTCCTTTGTATTTATTTTTTTATAGTAAAGCTTGCATGCCCCATACAGGTAAGCCTTAGACTGATCCATATATTTGATTGTATCTTTTTATATCTATTTTCTTTCCTGTTGTAGTATTGACATCGTCATCTGGGTTAGTGATCTTGGGCGAGGGATTCATATTCCGTACTCATGAAAAATCCTTCCAACAAATATTATGTAGAGAACTCTCTCAATCAAAAATTTCTTAAAGACACTTAGACAGTGAAAATATAGAATATTTTCTAGGCAATTATATTCTCAACCAAGGTTAGTACTTCAATCTCGATCATGTAAGTCTTCCGTATTTTAATCATTTAAGTAATTTAAAGTTACATCAATGGTATCAGAGCTTTACAGATTATTTTCTAGCCTATTGTTTGAATATTTTATGTAATGGATTGAGCATGAAAATGATGTGAGCATGAGCTTTTCTTGCATATGAACATCAAGAACAGTATATGAACAATGGTATATGATTCTGTGAGAATTTTTTTTTAACTCTATTGTGAATATGAATTTGTATGATGTATGGATTAAGAAATCATTCTAAAATTACAGTAAAACTCTCTTGGATGTACCTCTCCTTATGTTTTCCCCAATTTTTCTTTACTTTGGTTTTCTTTGCATCTTCTTCCACAAAGAAATTAACTCTTGTTTCTTCTTTATTTCTTCTGAAAACCAAAAGTTTTTGAGTTGGAAAAACTTGGTTTGTTTTTTAATTAACCCCATAGAATCGAAATCATCCATGATTTCTTTCTATTTTGAAACTAGGGTTTGGTTTTAGGAGAAAATGAAAAGTTGTTTAACTTAAATCTAGAAATAGAGAGAGAAATTTTTGGGGTTGTGGTTGTCATACCTGGTCCAATCACCATTGATTTGGACTTCAGCACTTTCACTGTTGGAGATCTGGTATCACTTGTTACAGCAGAAAAAAAAAGTAAAACACAATCAAATATATGGATCAGTCCCAGACTT
>KE505000.1:0-15085 GCA_000441515.1 Elaeis oleifera | reverse complement strand
ATATATATATATATATATAATATTATTATATAATATACAATTAAACTAATGGATGAAAAATAATTTTATAAAGTGAAGTGGGCCTCCAAATATAAAGACTTAAAAGTTTTGTAAACTTTTCGATGTGGGACTATTCATCCACATAATATTACAAACTATTCAACAATCCCTACTAGTTTGTAATATTTACTCACATAATATCATGTCTATAGGAAAGTATTTTTAAGGATTAAACTTTCTATTAATGTAAGTATTTTAAAGTTTTGATGAAGTTATTGGTGTCCTAGGATTAAACCATAACCCCTTGTATCAAAATCGAAAATATCACACACATGATATTTGTCAATTATCGTGATGTTTATACTAGCTTTAGCACTTTAATGGCCATGTGCTCTTCCTAGATTCATGAATATGTATAAAGGCAACCCTTGAATCTTTGCTAGAAGCAGCACCACTTCTATATTCACATAGTTGAAGTAATTAGTTTAAACTTTGACTCCATTAAAGTAAACCTTTTCACTCATTCTTCAAACTCACTAATATAGCACTGATATTCTAGTGGAGTTTAACAATTTATACAATTTCACTGCTTTCTCAAAATATGATAATAACTTGTTGTTACCCATTAAACTTTGAGTGTAGATTTTGTCTAGTCAAAGTTGGATTCCCATTGCTGGTGTCTTATGATTAAAGAGTTTCAATCTCATTCTACTAGTTGTTGATTTGACTGCATCTCTTAGTAGTACTTTTGTCAGAGAATCAGCTAAATTCTTGTACGATCTTACTAACATAATAGTCATGATACCATTTGAAATCAACTCTCTCACATATTCATGTCGCAGACTCAAATGCCTAAATTTTCTATTATAGATTTTATTATAAGCTCGAGACATTATTGCCTCACTATCGCAATGTATTAGAATGGCTGATATTGGTTGTGGCCACAACTCTATATATAACAGCATATTTCTCATTCATTCTATTCCTTTCCAACAGCTACTAATGCAATAAATTTAGATTTCATGGTTGAGTTATATAAGTCTATCTTTTAGATGCCCAACTAATAGCACTTCCACTCAATGTAAAAATCCAACCAAAATGGTTTTGTTATCATTAGCACTGGTTATCCAACTTGCATTAGTATATCCTTCCAAAATAACAAGAAACTATTGTAACAAAGTACTAGCTTTTAGTTTCTTAAGATATCTAAGTATTCTTTATATTGCTCTCCAATGAATAATACTAAGATTACTTGTATATCTTGACAATTTATATACAGCAAATGTAATATCTAGTCTAGTACAGTGCCTTGCACACATTATCCTACCTATTGTACTTGCATATTTTAATTGAGCCGCTACTCTTTTTGTATTTTCTATTAACTTCAAACTTGGATCATATGGAGTACTTGATTCTTTACTCCTACTGCTTAAATTTCGTAGTATTTTTCAATATAGTGAGATTGAGTTAATAGAAATCCTCTATTATCTCTTTTGACCTTAATTCCTGAGATCATATCCACTTCATTGAGATCTTTCATTTTAAATACAGAAGTTAAATACTTCTTAGTTTCTAAGACTCCAAGTATATTAGTACCAAAAATTAGTGTATCATCAACATAGAGACATATAATGATATCATAATCTTTAGTAAACTTTGAATAAATAGTCTGCACTATAGCACATAAAACTATTTGATGGTACTGTACTATCAAATTTCTCATGCCATTGCTTTGAAGCTTTTTTCAGTCCATAAAGAGACTTCATCAATTTGTAAATTTCTTCTCATTACTAGGAAGTACAAATCTCTCTGACTGTTTCATATATAACTCTTCACTTAGATCTCTATTAAAACAAGCAGTCTTATCATCCATTTGGTACACACGCAATTTATAAATAGATGCTAAAGCGATCAGCACTCTTATGGATATTATTTTTGCTATTAGTGCATAGGTATCAAAATAGTCTATTCCCTCTCTTTGAGAAAATTTTTTTATTACCAACCTTGTCTTGAACGCTTGAGTAGAACCATCAATATTATATTTCTTTCTAAATACCCATTACATCTAATTGACTTTGATCTAGGAGGAAAATCCATTAAAATTCATATATTATTGGACATAATTAAGTCCATTTCATCATTTATAGTTTCTTTCCAAAAGACTGAATCTCTAGAGGATATAGCCTCTTGAAATGTTTTAGAATCATCCTCCAATTTAATAAAATGGATATTTTTCTAAGTACTGTGGTTCTATTCCTTCTACGAGGAAAATAATTGATTAAGAAGAAATAAACTTAGGATCTAGTATTTTTCTTTCCTAGTTCTTTAACTCCTTCTAGACTCAATTTGAGCACCAATAATTTTTCTCTTTTCAGTTATCTCACTTGAACTTTTATCCACAAATGAATCAGATGTATCATTATTCTGATGTTTTTTACATGAATAATGTAAAAAATTATTTTCAAAGAACTCAATATGTACAGATTCTACAATAATATTTGATTATAAATCTAAAAGTCTATATGCTTTTGAATGTTGTGCATAACTAATAAAATACTCTTTATACCTCTTGGACCTAGTTTAGTTCTTTGTGGGTCTGGTATTTTGTAAAAGGCAAAATACCTCCACACTTTAAAATAGTCTAAATTAAGCTTTCTTTCATTCTAGATTTTATAAGGTGATTTCTGTAATTTTTTTGAAAGAATTGTATTATGTATATAACAATGCTATTGGTAAAGCTTCACCCCACAAAGTATAAGATAATTTAACATTCAAAAGCATCGCATTTGTCATATCAACTAAAGTTCTATTTTTTCTTTCTGCTAAACCATTCTGTTACGGTGTGCAAGGTATAGTTCTTTGATGAATAATTTCATGTTTACTATAAAATTTATTAAATTCTTTTAGAAAATACTCTCCACCTCTGTCACTTCAAAGAATTTTGATTTTCTTCTCTTTTTGATTTTCTACAATAAATTTATATTCTTTAAACTTCTGAAATGCTTCATTTTTAGCTCTAATCAGAGACACATATATGAATCTAGAATAGTCATCTATAAATGTTATAAAGTATTTAGAATTGTCTATTTAATTCACATATATCAAAATGTACTAGTTCTAATAGTTCTATTTTTCTTTCAATCTTAGGAAAAGATTTCTTTGTTATTTTAGCTTGAATATAGATTTCACATTTATCTTTGTGATAATGCTTGCACAAAATATAACCATGCTTAGACATAAAATTTATATACTGAAAATTTAAATGCCTTAATCTAGCATGCCATAAAGAAAAATCAAACTCAATAATTTAAGCAGAAATCTTATTTATTACATTAACATCGAGTTTAAATATGCCATCAGTAGTATATCCTTTTCCAACAAACATATCATTCTTGGGTACAATTACATAATCAAATTCAACAACAATTTTAAATCCCTTTTTGCTAAGCAAACTGATAGAAACTAAATTCTTTCTAATTTTAGAAATATGGAACACATTTAGTAAAGTTAATTTCTATCCAAATGTGAAGTTTAATTCAACAGTTCCTTTACCTTGCACCATCATAGTAACATGATTTTTCATAAGAACTTCTGGTTCTTCAAATTCTATGTAAGACTGAAACTGTTGTCTATCATTGTAGGCATGAATTGTTGTATCAGAATCAAGCCACTAGTCATGGGTTTTGATTGCAGCAGCCATATTTAATTCAGTTACCATTCCAATATGCAGATCAGATATCATTGCAACAAGTTCAGTCACTTTCTCTTCTACTAGATTTGCCTTATTTGCATTCTCATAACCCTTCTTCCTTCTTTCTTTAATTTTCTGCATTCATGAATTAGATTTCCTCTTTTCCATAATGAAAACATAATACATTCTTTCTTTTGTTGGTCTTCTTAAAACCATCATGCTTGGCTTTCAAATAGTTCTGTGATTTTTTGAAACCACTTGATTTATTCTGACTAACATACTTCACTTTAGAAGTAACATCATTATAAAATTGTGCATCACGTGTATGAGTTTTTGACTCATGAATTTGTAAAGAAGTCTGAAACTGTTCTAAAGTGAGAGATTTTGTGGAATGCAGAATTTCTTTCTGTAATTATTTTGAGGAGGAAGTTTAGAGAGAATTGCACCTATTTGAAGTGTATTAGGTATTTTAACATCAAAATCAATTAGTTTGGATAACAGAACTTGTAGTTCATAGACTTGATCCATGATTGGCATATTATCAGTGATTTTAAATTTGAATACTGTAATGCCAAAAATTTATCAGTATCTCATTTTTCATTTTTGTATTTAGTTTTTAGAGCAATCCAAATTTCTTTTAGAGACATCAAGTTGGAGCAGAGATCATATAAACAATCTGTCAGAGTGTTCAGAATATGACCATCACACACCAATTCATCCTCTTCATGTTTCTTCCTTTGTGCCTTAATCTATTTGAATCATCTGGCTTGGGGTCTGGCAATGGAAGCAGATTTAGATTAAGAATATAGAAGATCTTCAATGCTGTTGGTAAGAACATCATTTTATCCATCCAGCGAGTGAAGTTTATTCTATCAAAATGATTAAGTTTGATGAAATCTTGCTTCATGATTTGAAAAGCAGAATTTGTCTCAGAAGCCATCACAATAGACTCTTCAAAAATGTTAGAAAATAATATAAAAGAATGATCAAGACTTGAGGCATGTATATATACTTTCCTTGAACAGTTTCTTGCCTACATTAAGTGAAATTTACAGACAATCTTCTTTCCAAGATACAACAAGCCTCTACAGAATAATCAGTGATAACTGCCTCTCATATCTACAAAGTCACATTTGAATGTATTTTATAAACAATGAATCGGTATTTAGTAACGCCCAACAAAATAAAATAATTGAATTTTACTATGATCAAGTCCAAGTCATATATATATATATATATATTATACAATACACAATTAAACTAATGGATAAAAGATAATTTCTAAAGTGAGGTGGGCCTCCATACATAAAGACTTACAAATTTTATAAACTTTTTGATGTGGGACTATTCACCCACACAATATTATAAACTATTCAATACATCCAACACATAGATATATCGTATGAATAATATTCAGTGCTTCATATGGTACAAAATGTCTATTTATTTTTGACAATCATGGAGCTTGTAAAATAAGATAAGACAACTATATAAGCTTTATTCTCTTAACATTTTGGGAAAAGATGTAATAAGCACTACTTAGTAGTTGTAAGAGAATTTCTTTATTTCACTTTATTTTTCATTACCTTTAATATGAATAAGAAAAGTAAGCAAGTGCATCCTACGAACCATTACTATAGATATCCTTGTTCTTGCCTTCCACTTCACTAGTAAATACATCTCTTCGGTTAAAAGTAAATGATGCAAATATGAATATTGGAGATAATATAGATAGGGGTGTAAAGGATAACACTAGTTAGCTAATCTCTAATTCAAGCTCGATTCAAAATTTGAGCTCGAACTTATATTGACTATAACCCTAATTGAAATACAAGAAAGAAATATAGAAAAAGAGTATGCTCAAACTTAGAATCTTTTAGCCACCTACAGAAGAGCTTGGCAGTGGAAGTCCTAGTAGCTGACTCAACCCTCTCGATGTTAGAGACTGATAATACTTATAATTAGCAAGATGATAGGGATGACAAACAATAACAAGCTACCCTAAATTTGAGGATAATCAAGGTGATCAAGGCTAGCCGTATCAATGAAGTTGCAAAGCTTTTGTATCTAAACCTCTTGCTCTTCCTTGGGTCTCAAGTCTTGCATGGGGTGAGGAGGAGAAGGTCCACTAAAAAGGGCCCCAACTTTCAAACTGGATTGCACTAGCTACTTGACTATTGCTACCATCACTCGTCACCCTTAATAGCCATCTTCACAAGGAAGAGTCCATAAATCTACTCGAATGGCTTTGACCAACTTTATGAAGAATCCTACCAACCTCTCTAAGAGAGATCAAAAACACCTATGGGTTTTTCTTCTAAAGATCTAAAATTCGGAGAGAAAGATGGTGATGGAGGATAAGGTAGGAGGGATTGGAAGATAAGGAGAGGGTGAAGAGTGAGAAAAGGGAACGAGATAGCGAAATGAAATAAAGGTGGTTAGCGGTGGCGTCACTATTAGAGCTTCTAGATATGTTGTTGGATCTTAATCTAGCAGCAAAATCAATTGTTTATCTTCAAAATTTTCAACCATTGGATCAAATTTTAATGATCAGTTTTAACTTATTGTCAACATATAATATATATCATTTATTAATGTATATGTATTACAAATTCAAGCCAGCAGAATGGAATAGAGATTAAGTGAGAGCCTTACATTTAGGGCTTCTTAGATATGCTGTTGGATCTTAATCTAGTAGCAAAATCAATTATTTATCAACAAAGATTTTAACCATTTGATTAAAGTTCAAAAATCAATTTTAACTTATTATCAATAATATAATATGTATTATTTATTAGTATATATGTATTATAAATTCAAGCTAGCTTGCAAGTTAAGCCCCACTTGAGCTCAACTCATTTGATAAACAAGCTGAAGATATCAGCTTAGCTCGCACTCGGCTCAACAAGCCAAGCTTAAGTTGAACTCTTAGCCAAACACAAGCTAGCTAGCAAATAACTTGCTCATCCGATCCATCGAACTACAAAGGTGCCAAATACATGGGCATAAAAAAAATTCATCTAAGCCATGTAGCAAAGGTGGTCTATGAAAGGGGAGAGAAGAGGTAGGGGTAGTTGATTGTTGAGTTGCCAATATTAATGGGCTCTAATAACCCTTCATGTGCAATTAAGGGGCACCTAAGATTTTTCCAAAATATTAATTAATTATGTAAGTTCCAGGTAACATTTATTCTTAATTAGCCATGTTTAATTAATCATGAAAAGCATGAGCAATAAAAATGATTGCTTTAATAGAGAGGAGTATTTGATGAATGGGGATCATCTAAACCTCTAATAAATTTTCCGGCTTATTCGGTCTAATACACCTATTATTGATGTGTAAACAAATTAGACCAATATATAAATCCAAGATGATCTTTGTTTCCAAAGTCGTTTAAATAAGAAAGCAGGGGCTCTTTGGGCAAGGAGACCTCCAGAAAGGCAACCCACTCTGAAGCATGAGCAAAACTAGCACGACACCATCTTATTAGTTTAATATGCATCAGAGCTGAGGGGGGAGATTCTCTTTCGTGTCACTTCTCATGTAGGAGCAAGCCTTCTTTTTGGCTCAAGCTTCGCTAATGATACGTCTTAGACATCAGTGATTGAATCCTTCAATTCTTTAATCCCCTTTTACAGGTTTGCCTGTTAGAGTTGTTTAAGGGAATGAAACGGATGCCATGCTTTCTTCATGGCCCTTTATCCCATATTCTTTTCAATTCCCCTCCTCCTTTCCCCCAGTGAGGCACATAGGCCTAAGCCAAGCTCAAGGAGACCTCATTTGACCGCAAGGAGAGGGTGAGTTAAATAAGACCACCAAACTCATGGGTATTTGATGGTATGGTTGAGAATTTATCGTATTTGATCTAACACTCCTTTGACACTGTGTCTAGTTTAATCTTCGGTCTTACTATGTTTTTATTATTATTATTATTATTTATGAGGCTTCCTGAATTAGAGCCTCATTTTGCATCTCCTTCAGTAGCTTAATGAAGCAGGAAAAATATATTCTCTCTCTTGTTTTTTATAAAAAGTCAAGTTATAAATGGTATATGATAGGATCACCAAGAGTAGCAGTAGTGCAGCCATGACCAATTGATTTTGCTTGGATGCCAAACCTGATAGTACACATGCGCTCTAATGGCTTAAATGATTCATAATGCCAAGGAAGCATGCAGGTATTGCAACTCTTCTTGCTAGCGAGTAAGATAGGTTGGAACCATGACTAGCGACCTCATTCATTATCAAAAACTCTGTAGAGATGTTAATGTATTTCGATTTCCAATGCTCATATTTGATGCATACAAAATTTTTGCTTGTTATCTTAACTAGTATCAAAAATAAATATATCTCAAAAATTAGGACTTGCTCTGTTAGTGATACCCATTTGCCTAGCAATGAAAGATTCTAGATTTTTTTCACCCAAAAGAAAAAAGAAAGATTCTAGATTTGATTATACATATTAATAAATACAATGTTAATATATATTTAATCATTTATTAACTATACTTTTCATTTTAATTTTACTAAATAGGCAACAAAGATAGTAGATCTATGGCAAAAGAACTCGGCCATCTTGATGGGTGGTCAGATATCGAGATCGGCCAAAATTTCAATTTATCCCATTGGAAAAGAAAAGCAAATAAAACAACTAAAGAAAAATTCCTAAATTTGATAGATATTATAAGAATGAGCATTCGAAGTTTAAATAGGAAATCAGATATTAATTACTAAACACCCTTTTGCCTAAAGATTCTAGACTTTCTTACCCAAAGAAAAAAAGAAAGATTCTAGATTTGATTATGCATATTGATAAATACAATATTAATATATATTTAATCATTTATTAGCTATACTTTTAATTTAATTTTACTAAATTGGCAACAAATATAGTAGATTTATGGCAAAAGAACTCGGCCATCTTGATGGGTGGCCAGATATCAAGATCGGCCAAAATTTCAATTTATCCCGTTGGAAAAGAAAAGCACATAAAACAACTAAAGAAAAAATTCTTAAATTTGATAGATATTATAAGAATGAGCATACGGAAGTCTTAGTTTAAATAGGAAATCAGATATTAATTGATAATTTAGAATTCAATTTGAATACTAATTAAATAAAATTAGTTTAAAATGGTAATGATTCATTTGAAAAACTCTCGGCCAATATTCCTTATGGTATCAGTCAATATATCGACACGAACATGTTAATATCAGCCAAGACAGAAAGGAATCAGATACAATTCATATCATATCAGTAAGCATCAGATACCGACACAAACTAAATTAACTAATATCTTGACATAGATCTCCATTGAGATTAGAAACTTGGATTAGTTATTATAATCAAAAGCAATGGTAGAGGGCCCAAACTTGCTGACAAGAGAAAGTGCTTCATAACTAATGTACCATGTATCAAGTGGGGATTGGTGCAATTTCCAGGTTCAGCCCGAAATTATTTGTTGTTTAATATCCTGAAATCTATATATTAGTAAAGATCTTAAAATATTTTATTATTATTATTTTTCAAATTCTACATCTTCAATCAAATGATCAATGAACATATTTCAAAACTAAACCAAGTCGATCTGAATTTATAGAAAATCTAAGCACATTACCTAAAATCAGATTTTAATACACTAAAAAAAAACAAAAAGTTAAGTCCTTCACAAACTTTGAGCATCGTCAGAACCATATCCACATGCAAGGAGATTACGACAGGTCCGAAAGGATATCACAAGGACAAAAACAAGTAGTGCCTCAACCAACGGCAGCTGGATTTTGAGGGTGTGCCTTCACCAAACTTGACCTAACAAGTCCTACAATGAGAGGGAAAGGTAGATTAAAGCCAGCCATTTGATTATAGTTGAGTACAAGCTCTCTTCAGCCTGTATCCAAAATTTGGGGTCAACTGAGCCCCACATAGAACAAAAGTTAATATGAGAAATTGCATGGCATGAGATGTAGGCTGGCTGTTAAGAAGAGTGGGTTCTATTGGACATGGATTACAATTAAAGGAAACTGCAAAGACTAAAGTCATGCAGTTATTAAAATGTTAAGGGGTGTTCGAACATTTGATAAGTGGGGCTGCTATGGAAACAAATTGTATAATTAATAAGACCTTTAGAAGAAAGCACTAATGCAACCTTGTGGGTGGGATGCCTCTGGTGAATAATGACATAACCGTCTGCTGAATGAGCACTAACGCTTCCCATGATTGAGGAGTGGTAAAAGCAAGGCTAATAAAAAAAAAAAAGACTGCACCAGGTATGATGAAGATTGAGTTGATCTGGCATCAGCATGGCTGGAACTATATTATGATGTCTGGATTTAGCTGTAGGATTCATTCTTTTTCTTTGGTAAAAGGTTTCACTTCCAGACTATCAAAATCAAATCTAGACCCAAATTCACCATAGCATATTTGGTTTCTTGTGTGGTGTTTATAATATCAAGCATATTTTCCATAACAAAAATACCTCCCTGATTAATTAATTACATTTTACTAAGTCTCTGTCTCATGCTTGGCTAGATTTTAAGTAGTCGTCATGCATTCATTTTTCAGTTACTTCCAATCTGGAAAAACTCAAGTATAGACCGAGATAAAAAATCAGTCTTCGATGCTATCACTAACATTACTCGGCAAAAGA
This sequence comes from Elaeis oleifera, assembly GCA_000441515.1. Lineage (NCBI taxonomy): Eukaryota > Viridiplantae > Streptophyta > Magnoliopsida > Arecales > Arecaceae > Elaeis > Elaeis oleifera. The sequence goes on along the minus strand of KE505000.1, from coordinate 4,749 downwards.
AATTATATTGGCATGGTAGGGGAACAGAGAAAGGGCAAAATTCATGTTCACAATAATCTAGATTAACCATCTCACCAAACAAAAAAAAAATCATATTTTAACCGTTTTGATTTCTTGCCAACATTGTTCACCTGAACCAACATTTCTTCCTTGCTAAATCTTGTTGTATGGCGCAGATCCCAAGTTTTACTTTACAATTCATTTTCATGTTGTTCGATCTTTATGGTAACTTTACATATCAATTTTACTCACAAAAAGAAAAAAACAACTTCACATATCAATTCAATTTCCAGTGACATCCTCTAGCTGAATCGTTTTTCTTATTCGTCACAAAGAGCCCCAAATAAACATAACAAGCTTTGGCATTCAAATAAATCCCAGAATCCTCCGGTTTTAGCCTCTGAGAGGTTGAGTATTCATTTATCAATGCCTTGAGATCATGTAAAAGAAAAGTCACCGGCTTTCACGGCGGGTGAAACCAAAGTATCTTTTAGCGCTTGGCTTCACATCAGCATGCTTTGGTGCCTCTTTTCAGTCTTCACATCAGCTTGCTTTGCTTTTACATCGGTAAAACAAGACAAAGTATGCACACAGCCTCTAAAGAAGCCACAAAAGTAAAAAATGAAATAGGAACAAGTGACAGACAAGTCAACGCTAGAGCACATACAACTGACACAAATATCCGTAAAAATAGTATAACTAAGAGTAGATGCGGCAAACGGATCGAATCATAAACGGATCGAATCATAAAATGATTAACTCAAATTCAATCTGTTTATTAAATGAATTAAAAATTCAAATCTGAATCCGACCTATTTATTAAACAGGTAATCCGATCCGATCCGTATAATCCGTTTATTAAATAGATCAAATTAAGTTAAATAGATTAAACAGATTAAACTAATTAAACGGATCAAGTTAAATGGATCAGAAACAGGTTAAACAATTTTAAACAGGTTAAACGAATCTTAAATGAATTAAACAGATCGAATTAAATGAATCAAAAATAAGTTAAACAGATTAAATGAATTATCTGACTCAATCCAACCTAAATATTAAACGGATCAGATATCTAAAATTCATATCCGATTCATTTATTAAATAGATTAAATGAGTCAATCCGTTTATGATCCGAACCTGTTTAGCCTAAATCCAAACATATTTATGACGGATCGAATACGGATTGAATTGATAGATCGGATCATATTTTGCCAACCTAACCAGAAGCCATCCTATCAAAATTCCCCCACTATGATTTTAATATGAAAAGAATCTATGGTTTTTGAATTATTGATTTTTTTTCAGATGAATAGTTTGCAGTCTTTGCCAACGTTTCAAAATTATTCCCAGACTTTTCTGAATTATCTTATTCAGTGGAATGCTTTTGATAATTTAAGCTATTCTTTTTATACGTTCACCTTTTAACCACCACCATATTTCCAAATTCTTCTCAATTTACCAACGTAAATAATTGATAGAAGTTTGAGTAGCAGTAATGACAGTGTGGTTAACTAACATACTCTCAGTTCTGCAATTAGTACATGACATAAAATGGACTTGGTTAAGTAGAATTATTACATGACTAGCTCATCCCATATCAGCAAATTCTGCCTCTATCATTAGAAAGATACTTCTCAAAGTAGAATTCAGATAAGGTAGTGAAAGTAGAATTCAGATAAGGTAGTGACAGATCACAGGATTTCATGGTATACCAGCCCGTCATTGGTGCATACATTAAATGACCAATCTGCGAAACAAAATTGAAGTAAACTGCTTCAGCCTCCTGGGAAGTAACAATTGATGATGATGGTGTAATGGATAATCATGTCACACTTACCTCACGATGAAGCTGACTCAGGCCGAGAAGTTTCCTGTGTTGGTCTTCTGCGTTCAGATGGAGGACCATCCCTCCGTCTCTCATACCTTCTGCTCTGGTATTTTGAACCACTTCGTTGTTTTGGTTGGTAGGTTGGGTATGTACATGGAATTATCTCCCCGTTTATATATTTATCACCTAAATGGACGAAAAAATCATGGAGTTAAATTACTGAAACTATACAGATTGATGACAATAACATATGTGCACTGCTTCAACTTACCTCCATAATCCTTGTTTTCACATCAATGTAGGAATCTGGTAGTACCCAAAGAACACCAGGCAATCCTACACAAGATGCAAATTGATTTATAAACAGATTAAGATGGATAGTTTGATAACTTCAGAAAGAAATACGATCTTTGCTAAGACATGAGCTCACCCTTGAATTTCTCTGAAGTCTCTTCAGAAACAGTACACTGAAAGCCGGTATAAGTAGTAGTACTAAAAGCATACATGTTCTTCTTAGCTTCCTCCATGCTGCAAAATGCCACCTTGTTAGAAAGAGATTAGATTTTCCTACATGAGCTCAGAGAATAGGGATTAGAGTCGGGTTTCCCTTCCCATCTTCTACCTCTACATGAAGATTTTGGATGTCAACAAGTCAATAAACATATGCATCATAATCGCCTGAATACTTTGTTGAATCAGATTAAATCAAGTCATGTTTTGCCTCTGGGACATCTATATGTATTTGCAAGGGTAAAATAGTGTCTCATCACTATAATTCCTTAATTCCAAAAATTGTTAGTTCATGTAATCTCCAGAAAATCACCAAAGACCATGGTTTAAAGTTTAATATCACTACATGCATAATAGATCCCAGCACACGTGATGCCCACGATTATTCAAGAGAAAAGAAGATTTACCAGATGGATGTGATTCCATAATCATAGTTGGTTAGAAATATTTGATAAATACAGACTTATTTTATGTACTCTTTATTATCTTCCTTGGGCGGTTGCAAGAGAGTGAATATGAAGGGAAGTATCTACTAAAAGAAGGGTGAAATTGTAAAAGGATACTTAACACACGCGAGGTGGCATTGTGGCCAATGGTTCTGTGCATGACATTTTAGTATCATAGCCTTGACCTCCACAATCTTCGGAGTCTTGCTAATGACAGGTTTAGGAAGCTCAACCAGCCATAGAGTGAGGGTTGAGCTAGTCCTTTGGTTGGTGAGACATGGATGAGAGAGAAAGCAAAGCTATTTGATGCATTGTAGTACTCGAGTAAGTGAAGATGAGATTGACCATGCCTATGCTGATGATAATGCAAAATATTGGTGGTCCGCAATTAAGACCGGTTATGAGAATGCTTGGGAGCCACTAACATGGGAAGACTTTGAGAAGATAATTAACGATCAATATTTCCTCGAGCTAGTGAGACTGGAGAAGGAGAATGAGTTTCTGGCCATGCAGCAGACAGAGAACATGACAGTGTTGTAGTATGCCAACAAATTTAATGGGCTAGCATGCTTCTGCCTTCATCTTATTGAGTCGGATAGGAGTAAAGTTTGAGCATGTGTTGAAGTATGGTATTCAATTTTGCATGTCATCCCACCTCTTTAATTCTTACAAGGATGTGCTTAAGAGAGCTTTGAAGGTCAAGTCCGATAATAAAGAGATCTGAATAGGAGAGACGCTGACTATCCTCCCTCTTATATAGAATCTAGACATAAACTGGCTTCCCATTGTGGCCTAATCAAGTATTGAGTCCAGTTCTAAATGGACAGACATACAAATCAAACACGGTTCCCTTCTTGTTAGAATTGTTCTTTGAGTTCCTTTGTTGGTCATTTTCAATGCTTAAGACTTTGTAAAAGTTATAAATGATGTTTGACATTGATGATTCTATATTTTTCTTAAATAAAGGATCAAGCATATGATATTACGAAAATTACGTTTGGCATAAAAAGAATGGTCCCATGAATGCTTTATTGTTAATAACTTATTTATGAACTATGAACTCTATAATGACATTCAATGTCTTCCAAACTATTTGTTTATGCATGCAACATGTTTCAAGAAACATGACTTTTTTGGAGGCCCTTAGATAGCTATTACGGCTCCTAGAAGTAGGATAGATTGACAACCAGAGCTGGTTCCATACAGCCTTGCCAATGGGTATAAAGTTGGCATACGAATGATGAACTATGATTTATGATACTTAGTCAATTACAGCTCTGTAATTGCTATGAAGTGACCTTAGCATTAAATATTTGAGCACATTGTTTTATGCTATGAGAAGGCCAAATGACAAATGTTTTATGACTTCAGTTATGTTTTACACTTGGAACCATAGTTATGAACTTTACATGATTTATGCTTAAAGGAAAGCATGATTGGTTTTATGACTTGGTTTATTATATTGTTACTATAAAAATTCTATTCAAATGAAAGTTATTATCTTTAAATGATTTATTGAGCAATGTAAACCTATGCTTGATCTAATGAGGTAGTATGAGGTTTGCTTACTAAGTTGTGTAGCTTAGGACTCGTTTAGTTGACGGGAAGTGGAAGGGGAAGAGCCAGTTCCTGGAAAGTGGAGAAGGGACTTCTTATTTGGTTAGAGTTTTAAGAGGAGAAAGAGTGAAAAAAGCTCTTCCCATGGAAAGTCACTTCCCACATTTTATGGGAAGTGGAAACCCATGGGAGCGGTGGTTTTGGCACTTCCCATAGGATGGAAAGTGATGATACTTTTTCTTTCTCAAAATATCCTTTTGAGATCAACAGCCAAAATTTTTCAAAATATCAATAGATGGTTAGGATGAAATATTGAACAATGATACAATATCATATTAGTATTATCATAATATTATATGAATATAATATTAATATCAATATCAATATTATAATATTATTATATTTAAT
>KE504999.1:630914-643530 GCA_000441515.1 Elaeis oleifera | reverse complement strand
CCTCCTGCAATAGAAGTTTGGGAAGAGGTCCGGCTCCCGTAGGAGTCCGGACGGAGTCCAAGAGGCGGTCGACCGTCGTAGAGATTTGGTGTTGGAGAAGTTCGACCACTGTTGAAGTTCTGAAAGAAGTTCGGATTGGAGTCGATCGTGGTTGGAAAGGATCTGAAAGAGATCCAGAGAATGGTCGATCACCGTAGAAGGTCGGCCGGTAGTGAAGTCCGGAGAGCGCTTGGAGCAGCCCGATAGCCGACTGAAAAAGCCCATCTTGGAGAAGTCCGGAGGGTGCGGTAGGAGTTCGCCCATCGGATGAGTCCGGTTGACACTTATAGTGAACACCATAGAAGCTCCTTTGTCAACGAGGCTTGGGAACACTATGGAAGCTCGGCCGTCGGAGAAGTCTGGAGATGTGTTGCCCAGGGTCGGAAGCCGGAAGAGTCTCGGGAGGGTCACTCTAGATACGAACTTCGGCTGAGGGTATTTATACCCAATAGAGTGCATAAGTCAGCTTTTTCAATTTTGAATATCTGATCTCCACATTCCTTAGAATTTGACTGATGTAGTAGATCAATTTTTGGATTTTGTCCCGCTCTTGTACCAGAACTGCACTCATAGCGATAGGCAAAACTGTAAGGTATAAATATAGTTCTTCATCAAGATAGGGCTTATCATTCAGTGGAGCAAAGCTAAGATAGTTCTTAAGGTCAGCAAAAGCTTTCTAGCATTCCTCAGTCCACTAGAAATTCTTCGATTACTTCAAAATTTGGAAGAAGGGAAAGCACCATTCAGTTGATCTTGAAACAAATCGGTTCAAAGTGGCAACTCTCCCTATGAGACACTGTACCTCATTGATTGTCCTAAGGGGAGTCATCTCTTGCACAGCTTTGATCTTCTCTAGATTGACCTCTATTCCTCGACTGAAGGCTATGAAGCCTAGAAACTTTCTGGAGGTTATCCTAAAAGCACACTTAGCTAGATTTAGCTTCATTTTGTACTTTCACAAAGTGACGAAAGCTTCTCTGAGGTCATTGACATGGGTCCTCATAGATTTATTTTCACGAGCATGTCATCCACATATACCTCCATATTACACCCAATTTGGTCCTTGAAACTTTATTCGCAAGGTACTGATAAGTTGCACCGTATTTTCAGATCAAAAATATGATCCTATAATAAAAGAGACTTCGGTCGGTAATAAAGATGTTTTATCCTCATCTTCAGATGCCATCTAGATTTAGTTATAGCTGAAGAAGGCATCCATGAAGGATAGAAGTTTATATCCCGATGTAGTATCGATTAGTTGATCAATCCTTGGCAGGGGATGGCTATCTTTTGGATAGGCCTTGTTCAGATCGGTGAAGTTGATGCAAACTCATCATTTTTTGTTCACCTTCTTCATCATGACCACATTGACTATCCACTCCGAGTAGGTCATCTCTTTGATGAAACCTACCCGAAGTAGCTTGTCCACCTCTTCAGCTGTCACCTTCTGTCGCTCTGGTGTAAAATTCCTCTTCTTTTGCTTGAAGGGCGGTAGTCTGGGCTCACATTCAGTCAGTGCATGATTGCTGAAGAATCAATTTCCGGCATATCTACTGATGTTGAAGCGAAAACATTCGAGTTTGCCTGCAAAAAGGAAGTTAGCTGGTCTTTCATTAACTGATCTAGATTTGACCCGATCTGCATCATATGCTTCGGGTTTCCATCCACCAAAGGGACTGAATTGAGATCCTCGATGGGCTCTCCACGTTCCTCAGCCAACTCATCGTGGGTATCCAGTCCCTTGACTGGATATGACTCGATGGGGCGACCTTCTTGGAGAGCGATGCTATAACAATGATGCACCAAGTCTTGGTCTCCATGATCTTCTCTGACTCTATTTGCTATCGAAAACTTCATCTTCAGGTGATATGTGGATACGACAGCTCGGAGCATGTTTAGACCAGGCCAGCCAAGGATGGCGTTGTAGGCCGAAGGTGCTCGGACAACCAAAAAATCAACCTGGGCAGTAGACTGGATGGAGAATCGGCCGGCCTTTACAGGCAAAGTGATGACTCCTTCGATAGAGATAGTATCTTCTGTAAATTTGACAAGTGGGAAGTCCATCCTCCCCAACTGACCATCTGGTATTTCTATCTTCGAGACAGCATCATAAAACAAGATATCGACAAAGCATTCATGATCGATTAAGGCACGACGTACATCATAATTTATAATATTTAATATTACAACAACCTCATTATTGTGTGAGAACTGGATTCCTTGGGCATCCTCCTCGGTGAAGGTTAACAGCTCTCCAGTCCTCTACCTCTTCGCTGCTTCCTCATCTCCGTTGAGTCCTCTAGCTCTATGCCCCCCAATAATGGCGTTGATCATGCCAACTAGAGGTTGGTCTTCCTGCGGCCCTGTCAGTCGTGGTTGCTCCAGCAACCGAGGGATCTCCGCCACCTTTCTCACTGTTTCCACCTTCGAAGGATAAATCGATCGAGGCAGCCATGCCTGATGAAGTCCTCGATCTTATCCTGGAGCTGGATGCATTCCTCTGTATCGTGATCATGGTTGCAGTGATACAGACAGTACTTATTCAGATCCCTCCTATTTGAGAATGTCCGGAGCCTCCTCGGCTTCGGAAGCTGTTCTCTTATTTTCATTAGCACCTGAGTCTTCGGTGTATTCAACGGAGTGTAGTTTGCATATCTCCTCAGTGGTGAGGTGCACCGATCTCTTCTCTAAGCACTCTAGGGTCAGCGGTTCCAAGGAGGGCTCCATTTTTCTACTTCTGAAACAAGGACCTAGAACGCTGATGGGTTCTCTCCTCCCGTCTTGGGGAGCGCTCCTTACTTTGCCCCCTGCCATAACAGAACTGATAGGGATGTCATCTTCGACGAAGATCTCCTCGATGCGAGCATACTTCTCTGCTCAGACTAGCGTATTGGGATAACCTCGAGAGTAGATCTTTATTAATGACTTCTTGAGGTCGTTCTTTAGTAGTCCGTCCATCATCGTAGACATTGCGATCGATTGATCTAGGTCGCGGACCTCCAAAGTTGCCACATTTAAGCATCTAATAAAAGATCCGATTGACTCCTCCTCTTTTTGCTTGATGGTATGGAGGTAGTTCGATCATTTTTGTTACCATCGGCTACTGATGAAATGGTTGATGAAAGATCGGATCAACTCTTCAAAAGAATTGATCAAAGTCGGTTTCAAGCTGGAATACTAGTGCCTAGCCGCCCCTTTAGAGTGATGGGGAAAGCTCAATAAAGAATGACGTCCAGTCGCTCCATGGTGGAGCACTGCCACCCTAAAAGTTTCGAGATGGTCGATGAGGTCGGCAGTCCCATCGTAGATCTCAAACTATGGAGCCTTGAAATACCGAGGGAGTAGCTCCTGCATAATCCTCAGAGCAAAGGGTGGGTCGCTGTTGAACCCGTCATAGGGTGCCAAGGAGGTATTGCGGATCACATCGATCTGCTCATCGATCTCCTGAAACCATCTCTCAATAACAAGGTCTAGGATGGTACAAGCCTCTGAATGTTGGGAGATCAGAGATCAGGGGTTGAATCATGCCCTGATCGAAGACTCAGAGTGCATCGCCTTCCCGGTTCCTCAGTTTTGAAGCGGCTCTATCGGATCTGCCTCCTCTCCATATTTTGTGAAGGCGCCCATGGCTGTTCCAATGGTGGTGGTGGCTATGAAGCCGGATTTGGTGGTGGCGTCATCGAAGGAGGTGCGGGGACAGCTTGATCAAGCCGCAACACCACCGGTGGAGGCACAAGGATAGTTTGGACCGCTTAGACAGTGGCTGTCAGAGTTTGAATCTGCTGGAAAAGTAGGTTGAATTGGTCCATCGTGATCAATGCCGGCTGGGCTGGCGGAGGAGTCTCCACCACCGATGGTTGCATCTAGTTGTTGACTTGGCTCTCCACCGGTCGAGAGACAGTGGCGTTGGTGTGTTGGGATGAAACTCTTTTTGGTGGCATAATATTTTGTTGCTCTCGATTAGCGCTCCTCCAAGTGGGTTAGGAATCCTTCCTCTGGCATCAATCTGTTGGTATGAGAATTCATCTAGCATCAAGATATTGGAGTCGACTGCAAGATGGGCCACCTAGGGGCGTGAACTGCACAAAAGTCCTAACCGAAGATGACTCTGGCGAGGATCCTCTGATGCTCAAGTCAGAACTCTCGTTCAACAAAAAGAGGACCGTGAGAGGCAGAATAATGATGTACCTTTTCAAAAGTCCTCTTTGAGTCTCTTTTATAGCGGAGAGTTGGAGCTTCAGTTGGTAAGTGGTTGGCACGATCCCGCATGATCAGGGTATAATTCGTGGGATGCGAGATTATCACTTAAGATTTTTGAGATGCGGCAATTGTGATTGCCTTATCAGTTCAGAGACAGTTGTTGCTTGATGGGTATTGTATTCGAATAAAATTACCAGCTGAATATTATCGAGATGGGGATTGATCAACGATGATCAGGAGTCGATTGCCTTAAGGCGCTACTGGATAGGGTTGCCCAGGGCCAGAATCTTTTACAAGCGTGAAGCTGGCCGGCCAAACAAGTCCGCCAATGAGGAGACATCGGCAAATACGCACAGAGGAAGCCGAACGATGATCGGCCATGATCTGTTTGCTCAGGGTGTGAGGTGTCGATCAGACGGTTGCAAAAGACTAGCTCGGCAAGAGTTGTGGCTGAATATGAGTCAGTAATGGGCTCCAGAAGATGAATTTGTCGGACACAATCATCTTGAGCTTTGGACTTTTTTATGTAATCGGTCGATACAAAATTTTCCCCAGCACAACTTACTCAACTTATCTGCTTCAATCTTTTCTCTACATTCACCTATCTATAGGTGACAGTGATGAGTGATGGTATGAAAAAATTTGACATTATTATTATTATTATTATTATTATTATTATTATTATTATTATTATTATTATTATTATTATTATTATTATGAAAAGAAAGGCTAGCTATTATTAATAAAGTTGAACATTGTTAATACCTATATATTATGAAAAATATTGGTTGGACCGAATCCACCAACTCAATGGTGGACCAGTCCAACGGTGGAGCAACACGTGCAGCCATGCCTATATTGCTCCATTTTCCTTCATATTTTTTCCGTCCTATTTACGTGCGCTGCTTCACATGGTTGGATTGGTCTATCACTGTGTTGATGGATCTAGTCCAACTACATATTTACCAGGATGCTAATAAGAATTTTTTTCAGCAGGCTCTATGAGTATCTTTGAGGGGTTTAATTTATATATGTCAGGACTGCCTTTCCACAAATGATCTCTCCACCGTATGTCACTTGATACCAATGACATGGTGATCTTGGTGTTGGTTGCATGTCTCTTATCTGTCCTTCTACATATAGAATATTTTAGATTCCTCTCTGGTAAATCAGATCAGAATTAAGAACATATTGATGAGACCACAACCATTCGCCAATTACTTCCTTCCCTATCTATCCCTACAAAGAGAAGAGTTTCATCGATGCCAGGACAAAGTTTTTCCACAAACGATGGCCATTTGCTACATGTAATTCATCATCCAGCATCTCCCTGCCATCGTGTGTGAAACCATGTGTTTGACTTCCTTTCTATATCAAAATTATTCTTCTTTTACTTGATAAACTATAACTACACCATTTTTTTGGTTAACTAAATAATAGTATAATATTTACCCTATCTCATATACCAGGCAATCATGATTCATGATATCAAAGCTATCACTTGAAATGAACCATGGAGGTAGCACATGCAAGGTTGGTTTAAAACACTAAACCATGTTAGAGCCAAGGAAAGCCATGCCATACTAATTGGACCAGATCAGGCCTCGAGAATGACTTTAAAAAAATATATATATATTAAGCAGATGCTTGGTTGGAGGGAGTGGGGATTAAGAATCGAAATAGGAGTGAGTGACTCTCATTCCAACTATTTGGTTGGGAGAAATCCCATTGTGATTCCAATTCCGTGGTGGAATGGGAATGACCCAATATACATTGAATTCGATCCCTACTCTTCTCTATGGATTCAAATTTTTATTCCAAATCCGATTCTCATTTCGATTCTGATTCTGATTCCGATCACGAATCAAACATTTCGGAGAATTTAACCATTCCAATTCCAATTTCAAACCATTCCGATTTTGATTACGGTCGCAAATCAAGCACCTTGAGAGCTCTCCTACCAATCTTCTCGATCAGTGCTTCCCCTCAAATTTTATAATTTTCTATTATCCCGTCAAATGTATGCCGCTGTTCCTCCGTGCAAGTCTTCTGTATCTCTTAGAAAAAGAGATTATTGGATAGTGGCTTTTTTTTTGGGGGTTACTGCTTGCATGGCATCTTAAGTTTCCAGTTTCATCGTCCCATATGCGCTATTTATAATACTGAGAATCACAGTAAGAACATCAAAATAGTTTTATCACGCGGTGCAGAAGAACATGATCTTTTGTATATAGAATTATCAGAATTAAACTTTGTCTCAATTATTTAGGGACCGAAGTAAACTTCCTCTAGTGTATTCATTAATTTTTTCCAACAAGAATCACAGTAATAACATTGAAATCGGTATACAAAGTGGTGCATAAGAACATGATTTTTTGTATATGGCCAGATAAACATTAAACCTTGTCTCGACTATCTCCTGGATGGGTGTGTCAAAGCACGTGCAATTCATCTATTCCTTTTTGTCCCCTTTCTCTCTTACAATCATGGGCCTGCATTTACTTATATGTAGAGTTGTTATGCGCATGTTGGATAAGATTTTTTCTTCTTTTTTTTTTTTTGTGGGTGGGCAGGCTTTGAAAATACGTGTAAGAAATTTCATTTATGTTACAACAATTTTCCACAATTCTGTGTCTACCATATGTTACTCAACACTGACACAATGGTCCGGTTGGAGTTGTATCTTTCGTGCGAAAGAGGATTTGCCTTCCTTCGCATGAGTCTATTATTGGATCACCCATCATACAAATCTCAAAGTATTCTGCTTTAAAATAAATATTAGAGGAAACATGATAAAATAGGAAGCCCGGCTTATTTTTCCTTCTCTAGTGCCTGTTCCATATGATTTTTGTTCCTATATATTTGTTTCTGACTCAAACCTGTTGTCCTTTCACATTTGACTTAGCAAGACCTTGTAGATTAAGTTCACGTATTTTAATAGAATGGGAAGGGTAAAAAAATGCAGGTTCTAATATTGGATCTTTCTCTTCAGAGAATACACTGCATTCCTTGCATATCCAATGTCTTGCATCATCTTCAGAGAATAGCTTATGTTGGTCCCATGATCCAAAAGCATGCTTCTTTGAATTTCATGTGTCTTAGAGCAATTCCTACTCATGTATAATGATGTTTATCCATCTCCTGTTGGTCATGGTAGGTCCATAAAAATATAGATCTACTCAAGCAAACAAGTCAAAACTATTTTTCTAATATCTACTTTCTTAGCGATTCTTGCAGATGTGTTTCCTCTTTCTCCTTAAAAATTATATATAATGATAATGATGGATCCATGAAAGATTATTATTTTTTGATTTTTGTTATTGTACATAATGGGATTGATTACATTGAAAAACTAGATTTTTTTCATGTAAAGAATCTAGAAGACTGGCAAATAATCACCAGTACTTCAGCACCACAGTAGATTATAAGCAATGTGGATCATGTTCAATTCTGATAGAAGCTGACTGCCGAAACTTGGACCTCTTTCTGTTGAGGGAGTAAATGGAATTTAACGTGGCCATATCGCATGTCTGCTATCTGGCTGAAATAAACCTTGGCTACTCATTGAAGAATGACCTGGTGGTGCGAGCAATTCGCTGGTTCAATTGTTATATTGTACTGGTAGGTGATTCCAATCCACAAACACAATCAGTTTGCATTAAGGTCGTCGTGCACCTTTAAAACTTCTAGGCTTGATTCTTTTTCCTTTTTTTTAAAAAAAAAGAAAAGTTACATCCCAGAGGATCTGACTAACTTCAATATCTACGATTCTCAGAATTAGTCAATACAGTCAGTAACGTCACTTTTGCTCATTCTCGGTGTAAGTTCTAATAATTCTTTAAAAGATGTCATTCCCTCATTCAAAGAGGTTGCAGTATAAATATAGCACAGCAACAAAATACCCACACTTCAACTGATCATGAGAATTCGATGTATTTATTGCATCATTGAGACAGGTTTCATTCTAAATTCAGTACGAATATATGTAAACATCGAGTCTGAGTCAATGGATGCTCCTGTCTTCGTTCTATTTTCAAACCCTGCAGAAGTTTGTGCTGGCCCATCCGATCCGCTTCTTGTCATTGTCATAAATAACCATGAGGTCGAGCAACGATATGTCTGCAATCGTCCAACAAATGGATTCAGTCAGTCACGCTGCATCTCAGAATCATCTCCTTCCACCATTTTTTTCTTGCCAGTGTTGGCAAATTAGAAGAATTTTACCTCCAATTACATTTTCATCAGGTTTCAGTCCGACTTGTGTGCCATTGAGAATACCCAGGCATGCATTGCCTTTACTCTACCATCAAAAAGCAATACAGCTACCGTCATCTTTGCAAATTTCTTATCTATCCAATAAAAAAGTAAAGCAGAAAGAGATACCGAAATGATCAGATAATTCACTGGAGGCAGCTTCATGGGTGCTGCCCCATTAGCAAATCTAAACTCCAAAATCTTGAAGTAGCGCTGAGCATCAGCTATAGTCCTGAACTTCTGTGGGCCTCTCCAGCAATAAGGCAGCGAGGGGTCATCGTATGCCCTCTTTAGCGGCTGGGTAGATACATAGCCATTCAGCTGCGACAAGAGGAAACTTTTAGCTCTAAACAACCCAGGCAAAGAAAGAAATGTCCAATTCTATTTACCGTAGAGATTAAACTATTGTATGGATGGAGTCCAAAGTAGGTAAAGGTGGTTCCACTGTCCAGCCACACTGTGATGATTTGGGACCCTAGAGGCTGGTTATCCCAGAAGAGACTCGCCGGCCCGGCGAATAGTGGTCGCTGATACAAAACATTAGCATTATATCTGATTAATATCATATAAGATTTGTTATGCTGCCCCATAACTTTGGGTATGAAACATACTATACCATATCATATCAATATGCTACCATATCATATCAAATTGTATATCGATACTATAATAGAATTATAGAATTGATATAAAGTCCGGTATAGAGATAGCAAATTTTACTTATCCTAACTAATTTAATTCAATAAGGGCAAAAATGGAGCTGACCTTGGAATCATGGGCACCCAGGTGATCCCACTGGGGAGCCGGCCATTATCCCCTAGGAACAAAAAGCCTCCCCCATTACTATTAAGACAGTGCCCCGTAATTTTTCCGAACAACCCTGGCTACTCAGCTGGGACACGATGCTGATCTCCCCAAAGCCGATCCCCAGCATGCCATCTGTGAGTGCCCCAGTTTCCGTGACCTTGACCCACTGGCCGCACCTGCAACAAATTAAAACTCGTCTGCGAGAAATCACTCCAAACATAAAAGAGTTCAAATTTTTAAAAAATAAATAACGCAGACAGTTCTCCAAAAATGCAGAAAATTTAAAAAATAAATAGCAAAACATAAATAAAAGTAAGATTATTTACAAACTCATACATTTATTTAATGATAATTTGATGAAAAAAAGCTGCAGACAGTACACCAGAGAGACGATAAAACGGTAAATAACAGTAAAAAAAAATAAGAGCAAAAAAACACAACTAAAATACTCTGTAAGTGTTTGCTTTAATTTTCTTGAGTAGATCCTGTGGTTTAGCTCGTGAGAATCCATATATAAATTTGTGAGCTACGGATGTTAATGCTAGAATGACAAAGACACTTGCAGCGTGGGAATGAGTGGGTGGGTACCCGAAGGCAACGAGAAGACGGACGGTCGAGCCGTTGGTGAGGTGCAGGGTCAAGGTATCGGCAATGAGGACTCCCTTGGCGGAGCTGTCTTGGTACTGTACTTGGTAGTTGCACGGACCCTTGGATTTGCACTGCTTCGAACCTGTGGAGGCGAGCACGGCTTTACACCGCGGGTCATCGCAGGGGATGATCTTGTCCCTCCCGGCTGGGGTACACCGCTTCAGTCGGCATCTGGAAACAATAGAATTGAAAGATCGAGAGGAGGAGGAAGAGGAGGAGGACGAGGTTAGAGAAAAGATCCTTTCTTTCCGGGTTTCTTCCGTAGCGGACCTGGCATTGGACCCAGGGGACGTCGCTGCCGGAGTCGATGTTCATGGAGTATAAATTATGCGAATTTCCAAAGCTCATTTGAACGTCGAATCCCCTGCGAGATTTGATGGAGTCAGAGTCCATGAGTCCGATACTTGGTCACGAAAAGATCCCAAACGATGAACTATTTTACATGCTATCCAGCTTACCCTCTGGGATAGACGTTGCCTTCGAGAGGGAAGACGGCGGCGACCTTGCGGCTGGTGTCGCCCGGCGACGGCGGGGACGCCTTCGGTTGAATTGGGAGGGTGGTGGTGTTGGCGTCGGCTGAGCAGGATCGGATCGCCGCGAGGACGGAGGCTCCCACGAGAAGCGCGACCAGAAGCGCAGCTCCTTTAACTCCCATTCTCATGGAGGACGATATTACGAGCTACGATTGCTTGCAGCTCGGTCCCTGGCGAAGGCCGCTTATTTATACTCGCGGATTAGATTAATTAATCTCTTAAACCCAAGCTAAAGCCTATTTACTGCCGTTAAACTTAATTTGGAAAAAGGTAAGGTGGTCGCTCATTAATTATCTCTCTCTTACGCAGAAATCGTCGATTTTGGGTGGCAGTTCTCTGCTGGTGTAAAAGAAATGTGATAGACGAGGTGATCACATGCACTGGGAATACCAGGTTTGATATTTTTAGATTGCGTAAGAATTGGAATTATATATTTTCAGGATATCCATGTGATAAAAATAGGATGCATGGGGGCATTGGTCTATTTTTTCTATTTTAGTTTACTCTAGGTTTTGTCATGAGACTGTAGTCTGCGTAAACGCAAGAAAGAATCTTAGCCTTGGTGCTGAGCTTTGGTTGAGAAGTGTTATGGGCTTTTAGAAGAGGGTCTAAAAGTTTGCAAGCTATTCCTCAACCGCAGAAAATAATTGAGCATGGAATGAATGATTGATCTTTTTTCACGGTATCAACTATTGGATCATCATACCTCATACAACTCTCAAAGCACTCCGGATTCTCTTTTTTATCCATCTGCACAGGTCTCATAGCGGCTATTACATGATCCAATGGTGTATATCGCAAAAAGGTTAAATTCTTTCGCATGAAATTATACAGTCCAAACCCATCGTCCTTTCCATCCCTGCTCCATTTACTCCATGCAGAGAACTTGCAGACATGGAAATCACAAAACCTGACACCAGTTTTGATACCGTGGGCTGCTTGGTCTCTGTAAGGCTCCACTTTATTTCTCTCATACCCTCTGCAGTCACTGAAAATCACAGTAAGAAATCAAAATACGTAATATTACGACTGATGCAAAAGAACATGATCCTTTCGTCTATTGACTTATATTTTTCAATCTTTTCCTACATTCACTCATCAGTGGGTGACACTGATGATATGAGAAAGTTTTGACACTGTTAGTACCTAACTATTTACGTGCATCCTAAGTAAGAATTTTTTTGGCAGGCTTTAAGACTATCTGTGAGAGGTTCCATTTATGTCAGGACAGCTCTTAAATGGTGTCTATTCTGCATTTAACTGGACGCTAACCATGGTCTTGGTGTTCGTGGCCAACCATGTATTTAGGTATTAACATTTTTAATACCTACACCAACCATGCAGTGGGCTTGGTGTTCGTGGCATGTGTCTTACCTGTCCTTATTCTACAAAAAGTTTCTTCTTTAGTAAATCAGATCAAAATGAAGAGTTTCATCGACGCTATAACAAAGTTTTTCATTAATGACCCATTTACTACATGCAATTCGACTCCCACCATCCGCTTGGCATCTTATGTTCCTTGTATAAACAAATCGCATGTTCTTCTATTAATTACTTGCTGAACTATTAACATACCATTTTTCGGTTAACTGAAATAAATAGTATATTTGTCCCATCTCACACCAGACAACCATTATTCATGAGATCAAAGCTATAGCCTTGAAATGAACCATGTATATATGTAGCACGTGCCTAGGTCCATTTCTAGAACCAAATAGTAAATTATAGCCATAGCTGGAACAGAGAGGCTGAGAACATGCCTTGCAAATTGGACCAGATTGGGCCTTACGAATAACTTAATCATGCAACACCAATGGGAGGTGACTGCACTGGACCTCTGTAGTGACTAGAGCGTAGAAGATCCTCACTCTTTGGGATGCATGTTGTTGATGGCCGACTCGTCTGACCATGTTCTGATGGTTTGGAGACGTGGAGCGCACTGCTCAATCTGCTTGGTCCATAATAATGGAAGGCAAAGCCGCGATTTGTAGTGGAGAGTCGTAAATTAGCACACATTAAGGCCTGCTAGAGTGGCTCCAATTAGGCCTCCTCCAACGCTTAAGTGGAATAGGGCTTTCGAATAATAGTGGAATAGCAAGAGAAATATTGTTGGGATATATCGACTGATCCTGACG
>KE504999.1:609801-621525 GCA_000441515.1 Elaeis oleifera | reverse complement strand
TCAAGGACACGCCGTACGACCGTCAGGGGCCTTGCCCTGCCAGGACCCGGAGAATTGTCCGACCAAGGACACCGATTAATTCCTAGGACCTGTCAACTCATCGACAACATGGCAACCCCCGGCGATGTGACGGCCCAAGATAATTTGACGGCTCTACAGTTGTCAACATCACGGACGGCAGGACCATGCCGCCTCCCACTATAAAAAGGGGTAAGACAACAGCTCTGGTAAGCTCCCTCGAGCCCTCGAAAGCTCTCCCCACCGCTGAGCTCTCTGATTTTCCTCTTTACTGTTGTCTAGTCTCCTCTCTGACTTGACCGTCGGAGGGTCCCCGCCGGAGGCCCCCTCCGGTCTGAGTAGACTTTCCTTGCAGGCGCTCGTTCCCGACGATCAGACGACGAGGGGATTGGCCGCAACAAATATAATTAAAAGGATAGGAATAAAATGATCTTCTTGAATCCTTATTAGAAGATTTCACCACCTAGTCAACTGGGATTGTGTTTGTATAGACCAAAAGAAGAAGTTTAGGGCTAAAATTTGAAGAATATCTACCAATTTTGGTAGGCAAAATGGGCTTGAAATTAATTAAAAGCCTAAAGACACCCTAGTCCAATCTCATTTCATCTACATACTATCCCAATATAACAGAAATGCCTTCACCTGAGCCATCTCAACTCTCGCCATATTATTATCGCCAAATTAACTCACCTTCCAGATCTTCCTTCCTCATCATGCCACAGCAGTCATTGACTTTCTCCACCAACTCTGACAGTCCTTCGATAGTGGTTGGGTCAACCATCAGAGAGAATAATCCATAATTGCTTTAAGCTCGCCACCCTCCGACTTCACCACCGAGCATGATCGTCGCCGTCGTCGTCGTCATCAAAGATCTAGCAGGCCTAAGCAAAGTTGTCCATTGAAAAATCTAGTAGGCCTAAGCAAAGTTGTCCATTGAAAGAGCACCAAAGCAAGAGCTGAAAAATGGGACGATGACGACCTTGAGGAAGGAGATAGCCGGAGGTTTAGGGCTTAGAGGGCTTTTTTCTTTCTTTTCTTTTTTTTTTAAGAGAAAAGAGGACTGACGTAACTGAAAATCGATTGGATTAGCTTAATCAGATTTGAACTAGATTTGAGCTCAAAATCCGATCAAACTCGGATCTAAATTTTTCAAAAACTTTTGAACCCAAATCTCGCCAAACCCCCAAAAAATTTTGAACCCAAACCTCGCCCAAAGCCCCCAAAAAAATTTCAACTCGACTCCGACAAAAATGTAACCCAACCCACTTTTACCCTAAGCAGGTACAAGGCTTTCATTGGCGTTACATCGGCAAGCTCTTTGATCCACCGCAAAAGATGCTGCCAGCGGATCTAACATAGCCTTGCAATCAACCGCAGAATATTGCTCAGCAAACCAATGCGTAACATGACCGAGTCCCCAAGTCCTGATGCCAAAAGCATTACCTAGAAGTCTCGCCAGATTGCATTAAAGCTTTTGGATGATAGGAAATAATGCCATGGAGAACGGCGCTTGAATATGCCTGGGTCAGGGGAAGGATATACCCAGCTTGACCAAATTTAGACCATTCTTTAATTCTCTCCATTGGACTACCAAAAGCCTTTTGCACCACAGCACTCCATTTTTTCCAAGAAAGCACGATTTGCATTTCAGAGTAATGGTTCCGTGTCTCTTCTGAGGTGAAAACATGACAGCAAAATCAAGGTCAGGCTCCAACTCTTGGATTTACATGTTCAAAGGAAGTTAAAAAGAGAGAAAGAAAGAAAGACTAAAGCTTGTAATATTTCTAAAATCACAGTAAGAGAGAATGCAGCTGCACTAGGCAAGGGCATTAACATAATCCATACCGCCAATAATGCACATCCCACCCCAAAATACCTGCTTTAACCAATATTTGAATTATTTCCTGATGAGGATCTCAGCAACGGATGATGATTAGAAGTGCTTGCCATACCAGAATTGAACATAACATTCGGAGAGGGGGCGGAGGGAGATGGGTGGATTGCAGAGAGAGGCAAGCGGGGTCCAAAACCAAACATTTGTGGTCGTTGCATAAATGACATCTGAGGATGTCCTGGCAGATTGTTGCCAAAGGCAGGTGACATGTTTGCCTGCCCAACCGGGGGTGACATGGTCGGTTGTCTTGTGTTTGTATTCATAGCAGCAGCTGCTGCTGCTGCTGGCCTGCTGCAGCTGATAGAGTAGTTCCTGCTTGAGCAAACCGGGTTGACATCATCCGAACACGCTCAGCTGAAAGCCTCTGTCTTGCCCTCTCCACCTGCTCACATTCCTTCAACAAAGTGGTTTCCACCTCTGCAAACTGTTTCAGCTTCAACTCCAACCTCTTTAACTGCATAAAGATGAATGGGAGGCGCATCAGCTTGAAACAAGAACAACATCATGGCAACAATAAAACCTCAGATTCATCCAAAGATAAACAATCCCATCGCAGAACTTCATAAATGCATTAGATAGAAACTGGGGGTGCAAACCTAGAATGATGCATTATGATGCCACATCAAAGAAGCCTGTGAGTATACAGTGCATGGTGATGCTAATTTGCTGCCCTTGACTTCAAGGCCATGCAATTGAATACAGCTTATGAACAGCACAAAATAATCCAGAACAAGCAGCATATCATATTCCAAGGAAAGCATTTCATGGATGATGTTGCAAGCAGTTATAAGGCAAGAAAAATGACTTTAACTGATCAGGCTTTGGAAGTCAGAGCACACCAAAGAGATGTGTTTTGAAATTGTGTTTGAAATATCTCCAACAACTCGTCTATGTGACCAAACAAAGAATTGCAAGGACCCCCACATCAAAACATCCAGGCACCATTTCTCACATAAGAACCATGGAACAGTTTGGTTCAGTTGTAGTCTCAATAGCTCAAGTTTATCATCACCTAAACTAGCTCAAGGTTTAGAACAGAAAAAATTACCTTCACCATCTAACATCCAGCCATCTGCAGAATTTGTATCTCTTCTCATTATGTCATTGCATGATACCAGCCCTGAGTATCCAAAGTATGCAAGGTATTTGTGTTGCAAGATGAGAAAGGGTACCTTGAAAGCTCAGGCCTGCTCCAGACTCAAGGATATGAGGTTCCAGCCCAAACTGATTTGGGGTATTTTCTCTGGTTCAGGCTGGGGCTGAATCCGGATATTATTTGTTCTAGGCTAAAATCAGAGCTTGCCCCTGGCCAAAATATTTTGGGCTTCCTATGTTTTGGGCCCAGAGCATAAAATCTGAGCAGTGCTTCAGCTTCTTTGAGGTGGGTTTTTGGCCACTTGGACCAGCCTGGCCCATTCAGTCTCGATTTCCTTGGAAACAACAAGCTTTCTATTTTCGCAGGTTCCTTGCATTGTAACAAGCACCAAGTCCAGTACCATGAATGCTTCAAAGTTAGTACTCAATACAAGTTTGAGATTGACTGTCATCACTTCTACACCATCACCACTAGCAACTACCAGCCCTCCTCTTGCCAATCTTAATTCAAACTTGAATTAATTTTGGTTCAATAAAGGCCATCAAGATGGTCAAATAGGCCTGTGTTGGCCTCAGTTTCAATTCAGGCTCAATGACACAAAATTGAGCTGAATTTGACCTATAATCTTCAGGCTTAAAATTATTTTCAAACCTAGCTTGATCAGATCCAGGCTCAATCAAGCTTGGCCCAGTTACACCCATACCCTCAAGATATCAATATAATGGACTCTATCAGAACATAAATCCAAAGAAATCGTACACCAGTCAATGAATTCAATGATGCCTAGCATTTTAAGTGAAGACTTCAATGTTTAATGGAAGAAAAGACATACCAATTCATTTACAAAATCCCCGTCAAGGAAGAAGCAACAAACTTTATCACCTTAATGAGGTAAAATTCAAGCACATCAACGTTGACAATGTTAAATTTAAGTGCAAAAATCCTTAAAATAGATGCAAATATGTAGATATCATGCTTGAATTGACCAAATAGGAAGAAATCAAATCAGCATCAACTCAACATACGGCCACAATGACATGAACTGGTCTCACTGCCAAGTCAAACAAGTGATTAGCATATTGCAGGAACAAGATGGATGTAAAAGGCTAACAAACTAGTTCAAGATGTGAAATTTGTTGAACAAGAGCAAGAAGGAACTCACAAATTTGAGTTTACAAACCCAACACAAGCCTAATCATTGATACATTTCACAATGGCCTGTAAGGTTTAATCTTTGCATTAACCTTTATATCAATCAATGTCAGTTACACTTAAAATAGTCTATTCAAGCTGTTCTTTCTTTAAGGGGTTCTATCACATAGCATCATTGCATGATGGAGTCAGAACTCAGTAACAACAACAAAACACAAACAGTTGTCATCAATCAATTGCATGTAGAAAATTATTTGTTCTATTTTCAGCCACCTCATCTTTCAAAAGATTAGTTCAAAAGTCTCTCCTAAGATTTCAGTCAGCCCTATCAGATATTAGCTGAAATCTTAATAAAATCCGGCATATCTGTCTAATAAGTTTAAAACAAAAATAGCCCACAACATGGTAAACAACATTAGTTTATACAAAGACCTGGTGATTTATGATAGTGGCAGCTAGTCTTTGAATTTCACGCTCCTCTTGATCAGCAAATAGTTTTGCCTTCATGGCTGCTGCAGATAGACCACTCTTGGCTGCTAATTTTACATGTTCAGGAGAAAGAGGAGAAGTGGCATCTTTTTTAGCATAGGGCACTTGATCTTCCGGAGTTTCCTCTGGATTAAAAATGGAAACATTAGGGAAACAATAAGCAAGTGTAGAAACGAAGAAACAGGAAAGAATTAGTATTTACCCTTCTGGCAACCTAAGTTTGCACGTGCTCCATGAGCACCAACTTCAGAATGTGTGCTCTCAGAACTCGACCTTCAAATGCAAAGCAGAAGTTTATTTGTTTGCAACTCAAGCTGATGAAAGTTTGTATTACAGAAATCAACAAATAACTTCAGGTTCATACACAAAACATGGCACTGGCAAGACTTTGAAACTAAGGTAATTTAAGCCCAAAAAATAACCAAGTTAAACATAAATGCTGTAGCAAAGATAGATTTGATGGAATAGTTGGAAATAGTTGGTCATCACGTACTTAAGCCATCACTAGTAAAAGCTCAATATTCTAACCTGGGGTCCTCCTTTGTCAAGATAGATAATGCTGCACTCGCACAGGCTGCAGCAACTCTTGGTCCAATTGCAGAGGTCAAAAACGCAACCTAGAAACTTCTCCGAACAGTTAGACAGAGAAGTAATTAAATGACACAAAGATGATATTTACTAAAGAGCTAAAGAAACTATAAACATATCTACAATCATAATTCCTGGAGATTGACTGAACAATATGCATAGCTAGTAGCAAACTATTGAACACATGTTTTATGAATTCTTATTCACCAAAAGTTACTATAAATGGAAAACTCCAGTAAAGCTACCAGAACCAATTCAATAGGTAACAGTCAAGATAGTAAGCAGCATACAATTCTGAAATTGTAAACTGTGAGAGAGTATTTCGTAGACAATTGTGTTATGCACTGTTAAAAAATACTGTTCCATGTGCCCATAAAACCCCACTCTAGTCACAATGAATAAACCATCCTGAACCTTTACAAAATATATTGTTTATATTACAGTAACTGGCCTAAGAGAATATCAATACATCTGATTCTACATCAACGCAAACTCAAAGAGCATTAGGGCATGCAACAGCATTAGCAGCAACGTACTCCAAAATACACTGGCTGCCAAGGATGAAGATTGCTATATCTTAAGATGAGACTATTTATGGGCTCAAAGCTGCAATGCTCATTATCATTGAAAAAAAAATCATTCATAATGTACTTTTCTCCAACATTTTAATATATCTCGGCTATTCTAATTACATAGTGACACAAATCCCAGTGCTTATTTGTTTATGTGGACTATTTGCTTTGGGTGGCAATGTTACATCTTGCTATACACCTAAAAACCATGACTGGTATAATTATACTGATCAAACATTAGGATGATATCTCAGTCATTTACTGTCACATAGGGAGATAGGTTAAGATGCAACAGTGTTTTCTTTGGTTTCTTGAGGTTAGATGCTTTTAACAGGATTACACTTTCTTTTCTTTTTTCCCTTTAAAGCTACAAGCTGATTGACAAGTCTGTATTCTATGAATATACCAAAATTGGAGATGGGCAGACCTGTTATTTTAAGATGTCAATATGCCTGCATGGGATGCATCCACAGTCTGCACATATACAGACACGCATATATGCTTGTATGAGCATTGAACAATAATAACCATTGCTCTAGACTGAATGCCTGTTACACTTCCATTGTGCCATGAAAATCCAAAATCATAGTCCACCATCAGAATTTAAAGCAACTGTCATATTTGGAATCAGTTTGTGTTTTTAAGATAAGCAGAAGATATTTAACTATAAATCTTTATTTCCGTAAACCAAAGTAATAACCACTAAATCAAGATTACCAGTCAGATATGCTATTAAATTAATTGTCCATTCATTTGAAAGACGTGAAAGCAAATCCATGCAGATTGATGTAGTTACCTACCAGCGACATCACTGGATTTGAAGAATTAGCAAATGGAATCTGGTCTCCTGAATTTAATTCTTGAAGGCAAGTGCCTAAAGGAAGAAAGAGTTAAAACAGGAAACTAAAGAACAAATAAAAGGCAGCATAGTAAAACAAATGCCGATCCTTATTGACAGCCATGGACAGTGTAGAACTACCTAGGGCAGCACCATTAGAATCTGAAAATGGCAATCCAGGCTTCTGCCCTCTCAAGGAATCAGATGAAACAGCCATGCGTGGTAGTTCAATATTTTCTAGTAAACCATCCTCCGTTGGAAGACGAATAAAATGAAGAATGCATTGTGCTTTTGACTTGGTGCCGACATGCTCTGCAATTTCATTCCAGTTATCATTATATTTCTCCAAGGCCTCTAGCAGCAGCAAAGTTTCCTGGTCAGTCCAGCTATCCCCATCAAGATCAGGTATATCTTTCTTGCAGTCCACTCTCAGAAAATCTAAGCTAGAGTGACCCGTAACAAATTTTGCATCATGGAAGCAATCCGAGCAAAGTATTACATCAGCCTGTTCCAAGAATTACAATCAACAATGAATACTAATCATGAAGGCATTGAATTAGCATAAAGATTGTTCACAGCAGATACGAAGCATAGTTACTGCATGCATCAGCCATACTTGAGTGGATATAACAATACTAGCATGGATCAAGCAACATAACAGAATTGCTCACAGTGGGCAGCCTATCACTTGCCAACATTTGTAAATGATAGATAGAATATTGAAGCAAAATTGACCACATGAAACTAATTTCATGGGTCATTTCATAGGTCTACCAAATAATGATGTATCTGAATAAGCTAAATCCATCCGCAGGTAAACATTATTCTGGAGACAATTGACTCATACAAAGCATGAGCATCTAAATGTGGCTGATCATTCAAGTTAGTCAATTCAGGCTAGAAATCTATTACAGAAATTAGACTTCACTATGAGCTAGACTATGATCAAGCAGCAATCTTATTCTAGTAGTCCAAAATTTTTATGAACGGACTGAGAATATCAAAGTTGGCTATTGTTTAATCAAGCAATTACAGATAAGATGATTAGTACACCATCTGAAGTCCACAAATAATTTAGGAGCTCATCTCAGCAAAGCCTTTGGGTGACATAGATTCCTGACCATATGCTCCAAGCAGGGGATGGATGAAATCTAGAGCTCCACTTAAGGGAGAACATTGAATACTTTAGTGCATTTTATTGGGGACTTGATTTATTATATAGGGGGAGACCGGCCAGTATCTATACATGGATCTTTACATGATTATTTAATATGTCTATCACTAGCTGCAGCCACGTACATGTCATTCATAACCGGCTTTGCTAAACTCCGCACCAGCCCCTAGTGCATGTCCTAATTTCATGATTACACAAAAGGGTGTTTAGTTAGATGTGATAACTGAACAGTTGTACCTTCTTTCTTCCATTTTTCCCTCCTCTTATGCTACCTCATGCCGATTCTCCTTTGCTTTTATCAAAAGATAAAACTCAAACAGCATTTCTGCAGCAGATTTACTCAGGCGATGTGTCCTAGTAGAAGTTTGGAGGTGACGTATGAATAATATTGCTTCACTTCAACTCAAATCTGAGTTTTGATCCGAGATATATTGAGTTTTCAGCCAGTTTACTGACAAAATAATGTAAATTCAGCTCCAAACCTGCTAGCAGGTTCGTTTTATAAAAACCCAGCAAGGGTTCAGCATAGATCCGATAACAGAAGATCTGTTGTGTAGGGCCTGTGGCAAACCTTTTTCTCTAAAATAAATCTTTGTACAATTCTTCAACACCCCCAAAAGAGCCTATTAATAGGCTATACGAAGTACCCTAATTCTTTGTTCAGGGAATAGATCAAGCCCAAACAACCACCGGAACTGCCTAATAACCAGCTATATCTAGCTCCATCTTTAATAGCCAATAATGAGTCCTTTATAAACTCGTAAACAGGGAATAGATATGCCAATAATATCTATATTGATAAACATAACCAGACACCTGGTAGCTGATAAATTTGAGTCTAAACAGGACCTTAGAAAAACTCTAGATAAAAAATTAAAAAAACCAAAAATACGAAAAGAATAGCATGAAAATGCACGCACTAAAGCTCAAGCCAATATCAGATTCGACGATCTAGATTATTAAATTCCCAATCACATCACCGGGAAAGAAAGCTTTTAATGCTATCTACATTGAAGGTCAAATCTAGATATGTCTGAAAACACAGATTGAGTTCCATGTACTTGCATCCAAGCATATGCCTTACATTGTCCTTAACTAACACCACTTGCATGCAATAATATATCAAATAATTGCCCTATAAGTGAATTAATGCGCTACATAATTCCTCTGAACTTTGTCTTGTAACATGGTACAGAAGCCCATTCTAAGCTTTCCATGTGAGCTTCAAAGAACTCGTAAGCTTCAAAGTTCAATGAATATATATCGAGCTATCAACCTCATAAGTGAACTAATGCACTACATGTTTTTCCCTACTTTCTCCTATTAGGTGGCGTAAAAGGCCATCTTGAGCTTTCCACGTGAGCTTCAAAGAGCACATACTTGATAGGCAATCCTACCAACACTGGTTCTTTTTAATTGATCACGGTGTCATGTTGTGAACGGGGCCTACAATATGGGCAGCAGCATACCGCTAAGGAACGTGAAGCAGATGTCTGGTAATGATTAGAAGGATAAAGTTAAATGCAAGAACATAAAAGAAGTTCAGTAAGAAACAATAGATAATAAAACAAGGACAAAGTCATGTTGGCTTGGTTTAAATAAGTGCACCAAAGATGAGAGGCAATTTCAAGTAAGGAGGCAGTTGTAAAGTACAATCGGCAAGTTGAGGACTAAAGAAGAATCAAAAAATATACTGAAACATTATCCGGAAATGTTTGAGATGATAAATGGAGCTACAAAATACTGCAATAAGGCATATACCGTTCCTAGAATTTGGGTGGGAAGAGGGTAGTTTACATCTCCGAACTAAGATGATTTGTGGCAATGAATAATAATCCAAGAAATATCACCTGTAGGCATACTCAAAAGCAACCAAAAGAACTTTATAAAGAGTCATGAAATCATATTCAGGATTGTCTTCTGAACTCTAACTAGTCAGCAATATTTTACGCAGAATATGGTCAAAAAAAAAAAGAATCAAATTAAAATTTAGAAAAGAGGTTATATGAACATAATACTCTATGTAGTATATCTACAAACCGTAGAGTAAAACAGACCTCCTTCTGTGACTGATAGTGCAAATTGGGCAGAGGCCGAAAGCAGTAATTGCATGCATGCTCCGATAGCCGCTCCCTTATTCTATTATCCAAATCACGAAGTCCAGATTCAGAATCCACTGATGCAGAAGGAGATGAAGACGACAGCAAAGCGATATCCTCCATTCTGAGACTACATTTAGGCCTATCAAACAACACCAGACTGTCAATGGATCTCAGAGGTCCAGTCTTGAGCTGAAGCTCCCCAGTAATTTCCTCATTTAGAAGACAACCAGCCATTCTGAGCCCTCGATGAACTGAGGATGTGGCGAGGTAATTAATGATCCCCCAGTGATCAAGGAACCGCACAATGCGGCTCAGATCATAAAGCTCATTATTGGCAACAAGCCCTTGGCAATCAACAAAAGATAGTCTCTTTCCCGGATTCTCCAAGTACTTGGCCACTATCTTGTTTCGAAGCGTCATGTACCTCTCCGGCGCGTGGTCGCTCGACTTCCCAGAGAAGAAGTGCGGCACCACTTGCCGCTCCAGCCGGTGCACGGTCGTCGGGAGAACCAATCTGTATGCCTCCAAGAAATCAACTTTAAGCATTAAATCAAAAGTTTTGAATGAAAGAAGAAGAAAAAATGAGCAAAGAGGTACCGACCAGCATGCATGGGAAGGACTATGTAACGTTCCCTCCCGAACCGCTTGACGACGCCCTTGCCTTCCATGAGCGGCGGCGGAGTGCAGACGTAGGCCGATGGCTTATCGAGGTCGGGCGGCTGGAGTAACGACGGGTTGTCTGGGAGGACGAAGGAGAGGGCCTGGAGCTGGCCATGGGAGATGTTCTCAAGAAGCGGAAGGCCCCAAGGCCTCGGGACGGCGGAAGAGAAGGCGAAGGCGGCAGAGGAGGAGGAAAGGGAGCGCTCGGCCGCGACGAGGGAAAGGACAGAGGGTGGGGCGATTGACGGCCCGGCGGACGGCGTGGGGGAAGTCGGAGATACGCTGTCCCGCATCGGAAAGGACCTCCGTCTCTCGGAGGTCGAGGACAGGGTCGGAGGCCGGATTGTTGACCTGAGAGTCATGATCATCATCCTCCGCCGCCTCCTCGGCGGCGGCTGCGGCAGCGGCCTCCTCCTCGTCGTCGTCCTCTTCGTCGTCGTCGTGGGCTTCTGCCGCTTAGGGTTGCTGTCACGCTTCCTCTTCCGCCATTTGAGGCGCGAATCTGCCATGGATCCAAGGGGATTGAGCTCGGAGAGGGGAGATCGGAGGATCGAAATGGAAACCCTAGCAAGAAATCAAGAAGAGACGAGGAGAGGAAATGGAGAGGAGAGGAGAGGAGGAGAGAGATAGTACCTGAGGAGGGAGAGAAGGGGAAGCAGGGGACATGGGCGCAGACGCGAGAGGAAAGAGGAGAGGTTTTTCTTGGCACAGGAGAGAGGGAGGACCGGGCCACGAGGGGGCTGGCGAGGACGGAGCGGCGGGATTAAAGAGAGCCGCGGGATAACGTACCTCTCGCACGTGCGAGAAGATATTTCAGGCCGTGGTGTTCCTGCGGAACTGCATGGGTGAGGGTTCATCCAATCTTCCTTTTTTTTTCCTTCCCTGGGATTTTGCAATGATTTCTTAGCCTATGCAAGTTCTTCTCCATCATCGTTTTCTCTGTACCGTTGTAGTACGCACAACATTTCACCAAAACTAGTAATCCTCTTTCTCTCATCTCCTTCTACACAAGTATTTTGCATGCTAAATACTAGTATCATATCATATAGTGCTAATTTGTGGCTGCATTACCGTTCTCAAAGTCCAACCTTATTGTTGCGGTCAATCCCCTCACGTCGCGTCTGATCGTCGGAAGCGAGCA
>KE504999.1:541022-568858 GCA_000441515.1 Elaeis oleifera | reverse complement strand
GAAATATTAAAGAAGAAATTTAGACTGTTATGTTTTGGATTTAAATTATCGACTAATTATTCCGCTGTTGTTTTAGGATAGCATGATAAGATGCCTTGCATGCTTATGGAAAGAGTTTTCTATGAGTATGCGGCGGTTGCCATGACCCTCGATTCACAATCTCGGGTCGGGGCCGTGACATTTTTCCTGAAGTGGGTGAATAAATTATTATTTTTCATGCTTTATACACACATTGTTCTAATCGTACACAATTAGAAAATTTTTTAGAACTTATCTCCATTGTGTTTAAGATTATGGATTATTGGATATGTGAAGCAAGAGAGGACATGTCATTTTAAGAGCTGGGCTTGTTGGGATTGGAGGGGGAATTTTTGAGCGTGCGACTTCCTTTTTCTTGTTTCTGTTTATTTGATTGCATTAACAATTAGACTTCTTAAAATTAGGTGCCAAGTGTGGATTTTGAGGGGCCAAGCCTATAAACTAGTAGAAGAGAGTATTAGGAGGGCCATAGCCGACCCTATCTTCTACTTGGCTCGGCCCATGGTGACCTATGTTGTTAACTTTGCATCAGGGATTATATTATTTTGTCCCTTGTGATAGCACACTCTAGTGTTTTGAACTATTCGATACTTCAGCGCTAGAAGGTCATAGGAGAAAACCAAATGTTATAAGAAAAAAATGGTTAAAATGTGACAGCTGTCTTATTTACATGCCTTTGAACTGATAACCGAAGAGGACTGCATTGGTTAAATGTATAAATTAATGGAATGCATACTCAGAAGAAGGTATGACAATGTTAGCGAAGATTGTTGGCCTGTGTTGTGCTGGAGAGTTAGAACTGTAACAACCTCTAAACAAGCTTCAAAGGAAGCAGTGAGAAACAATTTGAATAAACTTGTATCCAATTCCTTTCCTTTTATTTGCTACATGACACGCTCTCTGCACATAGTTGACGTCTGGAGTGTCAATAACATTTATTTACATTTTTTTTGTTGAATCAGCAGACCTTTTTACATGTATTAAAAATTTGTCCCTATAATTTTGACCTTCGAATCTTCTTTTAGCATTTGAATCTTCTATAGGCCTTTTATCCTTTCCGTTTCATTATTTATTATGAAACCTGTTTTGCTATAAATGGCATCATTACATGTACTTAAAATTCAAATAATAAGATTGTATATATTTTTGGTAGTACTCAATGTCTATTGTCACAAAGAACAATGAAACACATGTCCTCTATGTCCTCAGTGTTATTTGGGCATCTAAAGGTATATGCTATCAAACAGGAGAACAGTTGCATTAGTCTCAGGTGTTCTAGTGGCTGGTGGAACTCTTGCATATATGCAGTCACGATGGCATAGCAGCTCCCTCAGACAAGAATCTTCTTCTAACATCTGTACATGTGGTCAGAATAAGGAGAGCTTGAGCCAGAATGGTGCAGTTGATAAGTCAATTAGGACATCAAGGCAAATAAAGGGGATTGAGATCTCTCCATGTTCTAGCTGCAATCTTGCTCTCACAGATGGGCCCAATGGGAATGCGCAATCTTATGGCATTAGTAGCCACGGTGGTGAGCTTTTTGTTTCACATTTTGGACTGTAGACGTCATGCCATTTAATTCTTGGAAGGCTGTCGAACATATATTTTGTAGCATGTGATTAATCACTACAATGATCATATGCCAGTTACAATGATGACAGTTATTTCATGCTAGTCACAATAGTGATAGCCATCACATGGCAGTACTTTGGATCACTGTTGATATCAAGTGGCATTTGACTTGTTCTTTGTTGGACCTTTATTAATTTCGATATTCTTCCTCCTTGGTGCTTTTCCATTCTTCCATGGCTTTATTAGTGTCTATATTTTTGTTTGTCCTTTTTCACGATCTAGTAGTTTTTGGTCTTTGTGAAGCCAATTGCTGGATATGATCCACATATCCTTAACTCTGATTGTTCAGGCTCCTTGGCTCTATCTCTTTCTTAATGGTAATAAATGTTTATCAGAGACAAAAAATCTCAATGGAAGTGTAATTGCTGTCACGTGAAGAACTAACAAGTCCAAGGCTTAGTAAAATCTGAGCAACAGACAGACACCTAGTCTGTGAAGGTGCCCCCTAGAGTTTCACTGTTGAACTAGGCTGACAGGCACTCTTCTTAGCAAGATGGCTCACTTAAATTTAACATCGCAATCGTCATGTTAAACTGCAGAGTTATTTGCTGCAGAAATTTCCTAATTTCTACGTGTAATCTGCAAGTCATCTAAGATCCCCATATTACAGAGTGGATAAGTTGAAGATAGCATAGCCTATAGCAATGGCAAAATAATGCTGGACCAAAAGACCAGATGAGTAGTCCATGATTCTGATGAAATACTACAATTTTATCCATCCTCAAGCCCATATATTTGTCTTTCTCTGATAATGACAAGTTGATTGGTCTCATTCAACTATGGTGCAGAACAAACCCAGAATCATTAGATATCTACAGCCTCTACTTGTCTGCAGGGTAGTAAAGAATCAGAGATGGCAGAATGTCAGATTCTTGTTGATGCATCCTGCTTGTCATCTTGTCCACTCAATAAAGAAGCGGCATTGGCAAGAGTTTATTGTCTTCCACAAGTTGCTCATTGTATTGATGATTGATTGATGTTGAACTATGTCATATAAGGGAATGCACATTGTTATCAAATGTGAACCCAATGGACAGGTGTATATTCTCATTCACTTTTGGACCAGTTGTGCTCCTTCACTAACTTGGAAGCTTCTATAGTGACTTTGGAAGAATGGCCATAAGTGGCAGCCACTAACGTTGATTATGCCCTTTTGAGATCTATGCTGGATGTGAAGTGTTATGGCTTGGTAAGAATGCCTTTGTTTTAGGTATATTCCGGCATTATTCTGTAAGATGGTAAAAGCTAGCATCTCCCAGTAAAAAAATTCTCTTAATCACATCCAACCTTCATTCTTCCATGGCTTCAACATCTGTCAATCCATTATGCTCCTGTGATGCTTGTACTAGTTATAATTTTCTGCCACCTAATTATATTAGTGACATTGTTTGAATTCTTAAGTTTCTATCCACCTGCAAGTTTAGGATTGATGTCCTCATTCAAAATCTGCACTAAATTGAAGCTGCAAATCTTTGGAACTTTGTAGAAAACTACCAAGCTCTAGTCATATAGGAGAAGAGGTCCCACATTTATGAACCCTAGAATCCTAATGTTTTAGGTTTTGTTATCTTTAAAACTAAGATATGCATTCTTCTTTCTCATCCTGGCTTAGTTGTATAGAAAGATCGATATTTGGTAAACTCTGGATTATGGTATTCCGTACCGGTTCGAACCGATCGGTACACCCCATACCGTACTAACGGGGAACCAGTTCAGTTCAGACCGATTTTTGAAAAATGGCCTGAATCGGACCGAATCGGTCAGTTCGGTATAGTATCGGTCCAAACCGCTCGATATCGGACGGTTTGGTCTGGCTCAGTATGGTACCGATTCGGCTTGATTTTCTTTCTTTGTTTTTTTTGGATGTTGGTGGGATTTTTTTGATTTTTTTTTATTGTTGGTATGGTCTGGTACGGTACGGTACCATATCGTATCGGACGGCAACCGGCACGGATTTCGATACTGAGTCTGCGAATCTTGCTCCACATGCTTGTGCTCTCAAAAGAAGAAGAAGATCCACATGCAGGATTTTTCTGTTATTATTCATATTTTGGAATATTGTGGTTACAGTACATGTATTTGGTTCAGCTTCAGCTGTTTGATGTTTGGTGCAATCCACCTTTACTCAAATTTGCTTGCATATATCCAGTACATCAGTGTGCTCCTAGATGGAATCAATTTTTTTCCTATTGCTATTACTATATTGACTTATTGCCCGACCTGTGGGAGAATGTTAAAATCAAACTTTATTGCAGGTGTTGAGAACTGCCTTGAGCAATCGATTGGCAAAAGTTCAAGGATTCTTGTTTCGAGCTGCTTTTCTTCAGCGTGTACCAACCTTTTTGCGCCTGATTGCTGAAAATATTCTCTTATGTTTTCTCCAGTCTACCTTGTTTTCTACTTCAAAGTACTTGACAGGGGCCTTAAGTTTACGATTGAGGAAATACTAACAGAGCTCATACATGCTGATTATTTTGAGGTGACTATGGTTTTGTGGATTAATCTGGCTCTTAGAACACATGATTTCTTTCTTTTGATATCTTATATTTTCATGTAATGCATTGCCTTTGACAGACTTATGAATTCCCATCTTAAATATGCACATATTAAGTATGTAGGGGAAATAAACTTGGGAGTAATGGGTAAGAGGCTACTTTTATCATGGTAATTATATGCCATGGTCCATGGGCAGGTTTGATGGCCAGTAGAAGAGCAATTCTAGAAGAAATGACAAAGATAAAGTTCAAGGAAAGTGTATGGTGGACATGATTTGATTATTAAGGTTTCCTCTGGAAGCATCAGGAATCATATGAATTAAATTTAAATATTCTTAATGTTTCTGTAAATATTTAAAAAGATAAGTTATTAAAAGGGGTTCAAGGAGCGGAAGGGACAATAAGATGAACCCTTCAAACAGTATAAACTATAAAGCTTGTTGTTGCTAGTGGTTATGGTTATGCGATCCTTAGACCAGGTCCAGGAGAAGCGACCTCGGACATTAATATGTGCAGATGGTGTATGCTAGAGGACTATAAGCAGCATTATGAAAGAAATAGTGGTATATCATCGAACATGAGCCTAAAAATCATGCTGGCTACTACTTATATATGAATAAAAATTTAAGCTGAATAACAGCCTAAATATTTGGGTTATTTAATATGATAAGAAGTAATGAAGTAGCAAGAAATTCCTCAGTGCATTCAGAAAGGGAAAGGACATGATATTGCCAAGAACAGTAAGAAAGAAGCTCGGATTTTGAAAAGTGTGGCATGATTACTGGGTGATAAGACCTTGAAATATATCATCTTATCATTAAACCCACTTTGAGAAAGAAATCTCAATTGCATCATCCATAAATGTCTCATGGAAGATATATGGTATTTTCAGCCATGCCGAGGTATACATCTTGGTTCCACTAGTTGTTATATTTGCTTATTTTGAGAGAATTTGCTGAGTGATGTAAGCCAATTGGAATTGGAGATCATATGTAATTTCACAGCAAAGGGATAGATTCAGATCTGAATTCCACGCACAGATTGGAGCCTGGTTTTTGATTGTTGGTATGAAATGGCTTCAAATCTGATTACAGATCTGATTATCAATCAGATATCTGCTGTTTAACTGCAGGTTAGCATAAAAGATAGTGGAAACGGAGTTATCAAGGTTGGAAATAGGAGTGAAAAGAAGAATAGAAGATGTAGGGGAGAAAGAAGAAGGTTTCAGGCCACCATTACATAGATAAATCAACCTTTGTTTTCCTAGTAGCATACATAGCGCTTTATAAGAACCTCAGCCAACCGCCGGTCCCCATTTTGAAAAGAAATAAATAACTCCTAACAACCTTCTAAACATAGGCAAACTTGACTCACATTAAGCTTCCTAACCAAGTAAATGAGAGTGAATACTGACTAAAACACCCCAAATCAACTCATGTTACTGTTCACGATATTGTAGTATAAGTTGTGCCTATGAACGATATCCTACAATTTATCAACCAACTAGAATGGAAAATAATGACTAAAATAAAGTTCCAGCGAGTGGAAACTTTAGAATTTGTTTGCATCAATCACTTCCACTTTGTGTTGGCTCACCCTCAACCTTGATTGCTTTGGCTTAGTTGACTTCCACCAGGATACGGCCCTAATATTCCAGCACCTTTGCTCATCCTTCATGAAAGTTATGATTGCTTCAAATTCATTGGTGGTGCTTTAGGCTTCATAGAATGCATAACCAGCTGCTTACTATTGTCTAGGAAGGAGTAAATGTTATGGTATGTGTCATGCCTGACCTTCCTATCAAACAACCAAGGATGTCCCAGAAGGATATGGGCTGCAGACATGAGAACTGCATCACATAAGACTTCTTCAATGTAATCATGCCTAATGAAAATCCAAGCAGATATTGATGCTTCATGACAAGTTGATCATAGTCATTCAGCCATGAACTGATAGGAGTTATGCCTTTCGCTCCATTTTCAGATTCAACTTCTTCACAAGTTCAGAAGAACAACATTTCTGTGCTACCACAATCCATGATAAGTCCATATAAATATGATAATAATACAGAGTTTGCTTTCTAACTGACCCTTTTTGTCTTTTGCATAATTATCCCTTAATTATTTATCTTATATAAATGATTGAGATGCATATTTGTCTGTGGTTCTTTCATCAAACTGTCTTTTATGTATTTCCAAACATTTCCCCATATGATCCATTTCTGATATGCAGAATATGGTATACTACAAAATCTCTCATGTTGATGACCGAGTTACCAACCCAGAGCAACGAATTGCCAGCGATATACCAAAATTCTGTTCGGAACTGAGTGACCTTATATGGGATGATCTCACATCAGTTACTGATGGTCTAATATATACGTGGCGCCTCTGTTCCTATGCAAGTCCAAAATATGTGCTCTGGATACTGGTAAAATTTCTACATCTTCTTTATATCAAATAAATTGGCTTTCTTCACAAGTCTCTTGTAACTTGTTGGTCTTCATTTTCTTTCTCATAGGTAGTTCTATCCCTCTAAGATATGCTGAAAGCTTATATGCATCTCTTCAAATATCATAAGACCATAATTAATCATGTGTTATCTACTAAGTAGCTTAACAGTACTAATTAGTTGTTGATTCTCAGGCATATGTATTAGGGGCAGGATCTATGATTAGAAACTTCTCGCCTGCATTTGGGAAACTGATGTCCAAGGAGCAGCAATTGGAAGGGGATTATAGGCAGCTTCACTCACGGTTGAGGACCCATGCTGAAAGTGTTGCATTTTATGGGGGAGAGAACAGAGAAGCATCCCATATTAGACAACAGTTCAAGACTCTTGTTAAGCATTTGAATCTTGTTCTTCATGACAATTGGTGGTTTGGAATGACTCAAGATTTTCTCTTAAAATACCTTGGTGCTACAGTAGGAGTTGTCCTGATTATTGAACCCTTTTTCGCTGGCAATCTTCGACCTGATGCCTCAACATTGGGAAGAGCAGATATGTTGAGCAAACTTCGTTATCATACCAGTGTGATAATTTCACTATTTCAATCCTTTGGGACTCTCTCTATCAGTTCTCGACGGTTGAATCGTCTCAGGTTATTGCTCAATCCACTAATCTAAATCTGGACTCTGGAGACAGGATGATGCCACTTTTCATGAATGTTGCTTATCTATATAGTAATAAACATTTCAATAATTTTCCTTCCAGGAAACATTTATCTTGTTGGTGGCTGAAGGTTCTCTAAGAATTAAGATAGCAATCTCAATGGGCTCACTTTATAACTCTGCTCATTACATATATGCTTTACATTTAGAGACAAGTGTAGTGACTAGTCAGTTCTGTAATACCCAAAATGTGATCTTCAAGTTTTGATTTATGTTTATGCTTATTCTAGTTTGTAATCTTCATTTCTTCGGTAATATGCATCTTGCTTTTAATAATGTGGTGTTTGTATTGTCATACACATCATTATTTGTAAACATGTCATAGTTTTATGCTGTCCATATATTTTCTGTTGAAGAGTTGATGTAGCTTGTCGTAGTTAACAGTTTACTCTATGTCCTCCAAATTCTGGTTTAGAGGTTCGTCAAAGCATAAATTTTGACATGAAACTTTTGAAAACTCCCATGTGCCATTTCATGGAGAATCTTTCCAACTGAGTTTCTTGTGACAGTGGTTATGCGGACCGCATTCACGAGCTGATGGTTGTCTCTAGAGAGCTATCTTCTATTCAGGGCACATCATCAATTCGAAATAGCTCAAGTGAGAATTATATTAGTGAAGCAAGTCATATTGAATTCTCAGACGTCAAGGTAGCTCAAATTTACTGAAACATTACAAACCACTTTCCAATCATGTTCATAATATTTATCTCTTGTCGTTTGGTTAATAACAAATTTTTCAGGTTGTTACACCAAAGGAACGTATTGGTGGACAATCTGAATCTTAAGGTTGAATCAGGTTCTAATCTTCTGATCACAGGTATTTTTCTAAATTATATTCTTCTATTACAATGTCCAGGCTTGGCCAATGTCATGAAGATTATTATAATGAATCAGGATACCTACTGTGTTTTTTCCAAACTTTTCTCGCTACTCAGATTCTATACCAGAGTCTAGAAATTAATTTTAAATTTATCACTATTTTGTAACATGAGATTCCAATATCTTTAATTATTTCTTGTGGGTAATTTTTGAGGTTTAGTTTTTAGGTTCTATATGGTTGATGGAGAAACACTTTGTAAAACTGAAGTTTTTCAGAAAATTGATTTTTTCAGCTGTTTGGATGGTGTGGAAAAGAATATAGAAGTTAGTTGAGGCTAGTTGAAACTTTACTCGGAACCTTTCTTTTCCTTTCCTTTCCTTTCCTTTTCCAAAGGTTTCTGAACAACCAAACAGACTCAGAATGGATGACATTTGGGATAGCATGCTAGGTGATTCTATATTGGTTGAGAAGCTATAAGATAGGTGGAATGAGAAATATCATCTCCTGATTAGAAGGGTTGCAAAGAAACTTTATGTTTTAATAATTAGGCATGAAGAATGTTACTTTGTTGCCGACATGTTTTGCACACTGAATTTTCTGCCTAGAGTACAGCTCCATTTATGAAACTAACATTCAAAAGCCCTGTTTTAAGAAGTGTTCACATCAACGAAAGATAGTAGTTTGCTGCTTTTTTCCCAAAGGTGTATTAGTTTTATGGTGTTGCCATATTGCATTTGGTAATTATTATGTCTGCATGTTACTCTATATGTATTTATGGACACTGGGACAGGTTTCCCTTTTTTTCAATGCAGCCTCGCTAAAGGTCTGCCAATCCAACCTGAACCATCTGGTTCAGGATGTACCAACCCAAACCGGTGTGGAACTGGGTGAAATGGCTATTTGGATTGGTAAGCGACCCTAATGGGCCTGAACCGAGAGGATTGGGGTGGGGGAATTTATATTAAAAAACTGGTTGGACCTTAAATCACCCTAAATTGGTTGGACCTCAGATAGTCCAATACTGGTCAGTACTACCTGAAATTTAGTGGGACTGATCCGTTTCACCTGGTTTTGCTCAGTTCTGCCCCTTTTTGGAAATCGGGGACCGGTTTCTCTTGGTTCCTGCCTGGTATGGGGTGTATTTCTCAATTTGGGATGGTTTGGCTAACCATGATTGAAATTCTCCTATTTCTTGGTAAAACCAATTCGCTCTTTCCCTTACTAACTTAAATTTTTGTTTTAAAATACAGGATAATTGGTATGCATCTTTAAAAGCTAATACCAGATCTTGTTGATAACTTGATGTATTGGTTGGATCTCTCAAAACATTCAACTACATGTAAATAACATCTTAAATTTGCTGAACTGTCTGCAACTTTTAACTTGGGAGCATCTAAGTTACCTAATCGTATAGGTAATTAGTCATCACTGTTTCTATTTGAAGTATCCACTATCAGGCACCATTTGCTTGTCTTGCTGGGTCTTCATGGTCAGTTTTGTTCAACTTACTGCAGGCTTTGAACCTTAAACTAGCCCTTCATTACTGCATGTGCCTGTTCTGTAATGATTATTTTCTATAATATGCTTGAGATCTATGCTGTAAGTGACATTTATTTGTATAAATGTCCACCAACACATGCAAATAAATGCAGCCTCTTTTGGTTATCGAAAGCCTATCCATTTCTCCTATTTTCATTCAGGTCCAAATGGAAGTGGGAAAAGCTCCCTTTTCCGGGTTCTTGGAGGCCTCTGGCCGCTACTATCTGGTCACATTGTAAAGCCTGGGTTGGTTCTGATCTCAATAAGGAGATCTTCTATGTCCCACAACGACCATATACGGCTGTTGGAACACTTCGTGACCAATTAATCTATCCTCTTACAGCAGATCAGGAGAGTGAACCACTTACACTTGATGGAATGGTTGAGCTGTTGAAAAATGTAAAATCAATCCAAACTCTTTCCCATCCTCTCAATTTCTCCATCTGTTTTCAATTGTAATTTTCTGCATAATTCTAATGGTTCCATAAGTCACAAATTGTTAGGCAAAGTTATCTTAGGCTTCTTAGCCATTGTCCAATTGGCAGGTGGACCTCGAGTACTTGCTGGAACGTTATCCCTTTGACAAGGTAGTTAACTGGGGTGATGAACTATCCCTTGGTGAGCAACAGAGACTGGGAATGGCCAGGTTGTTCTACCATAAGCCTAAGTTTGCCATTCTTGATGAGTGTACAAGTGCTGTCACAACTGATATGGAGGAACGTTTCTGTGCTAAGGTTCGAGCAATGGGGACGTCATGTATTACTATATCTCACCGCTCTGCATTAGTTGCATTTCATGACATAGTTTTGTCCTTGGATGGGGAAGGAGGTGGAATGTTCAGTACAAGAGGTCATAGCCAATGAATTTCTTTTGTTCTATCTAATGACAGATTTTGAACAGTCTGAATCTATATTTTCTTGAGTGATGCAGGGATGGTCCATCATTTTCTAATGAAGCAGGTCCTGCTCTGCTAAAATGTTCTGAATCTGATCGTCAAAATGATGCGCTGGCTGTTCAAAGAGCTTTTACTGCCAGCAGAAAGGTTTCGACATATTAGAATTTTTCTTCCGATTTCTGGATTATGTGCAGGGTGATTTGTTCATGCCCTGCATTTGGCAGGATAATACATCACCAAAATCCAAGGGCATTCTTATTCAACAGAGGTGATAGCATCATCTCCTGAAATAGAGTACAATGTTCCGTTGCCTGTGGTTCCACAATTGCAAAGGGCTCGAAGAACATTGCCGCTTAGAATAGCTGCAATGTTTAAAATACTGGTAAGCATCATCTTCCAGAAGTGCCAATTGAATCATTTTGTTTGGCTTGGTTTAGAATCCGGTAAGGGTATATTTGTCTTTCCCTCCTTTTTGCCTGCATGTCTGCGGTATGCATGTTTTCTAGAATTGTTATGTTGATTGATCACAATAATTCAGAGAAAACTAAATCAAATGTCAAAAATGCTGCTGAAGCAATTCAATCACCATTACTTTGAACATTGATATTTGAAGGTACATGGGATATATGAGCGAGCATAAATTTGGTATTTATGTGTTCTTTGTTTCTATGGTTTCATTTCCAGGTTCCCACTCTGCTTGATGGACAGGGTTCACAGTTGTTTGCAGTTGCTTTACTTGTTGTGTCTAGAACATGGATTTCAGATCGCATTGCTTCTTTGAATGGTGCGTGAAATTTGATCATAAATGTTACAGAAAACAACTGGTGAACTTTCTCCTTGATTGTATATTTTAACTTTTACAGGGACTAGTGTGAAGTATGTCTTGGAGCAGGACAAAGCAGCCTTTATTAGATTAACTGGTATAAGCATTCTTCAAAGTGCTGCATCCTCTATTGTTGCCCCGTCACTAAGGTATGTATCTCATTTTTTGTTTTGTTGAGATTTGACTTTGCCTGCATGTAGGATTTAAACATCATCTATTTCTCGAAAATCCCAAATTAATCGGTGGATGACCAATCGTATGAGCCCATCTGATGAAATTTTGCTTCTATGGAAAAATTGGTTGTATTTCTATGACAAATTATATATTTTCCTTGCATGATTATGATGCTTATGAATAAACACTCGCCACCAAGATACATGCATGCGAGAAAATTTGTGCTTAGCCTTTCAGGGGCAAGCCTTAAACTTTGGGCCAAGCATTTCAGGTTTTTCCTAGTCTTGGATGCCTCACACAGTCAATAAAGTAACAATGGCCTGTAAAACATGCCTATGTTTCAAAGCCTTAATTCATTTGTTGTTAAAAATAAAAAGACGACTTGCTATTGCTTCTTAAAAATTACTTGCTAATATCATAGCATTTTAGAAGGAAAGGTACAAGAATCTTCTTAAAAATATATATATATATGTATGTATGTACGTACGTACGTACGAACGAACGAACATGATTTTGCAAGAAATATAGTGCTATTCTGGCCCTATTTTGTTGGCAGTTATGAATTTAGGTATGTTTTCGTATGCCATTTGTCAGTATACCACAACACCAAGAGATTTGATGATAGATAACACTTGAATGCATTTGATGATTTATCTGTAGCTGTGACCTACTGAATGACTAAGTAAATTCAGTTTGATTGATTGAGAGATTGCTAAACAAACAAGTGCTTTTATAAGAGACTGGCTTCAGGCTGTTCATGGTTTTATGTATATAATTGTTCATGTCTATTTGTTTCTGTAGTCTAGTGGAATGGCCATGAAATGTCCATAAAGCATGGAGTCCATATTGCTTCCAGCATGCACGTTTCATGCACCAGTCATTTGATTTTTGAATATTCCCTGCGCATGTGACCTTTGCTGTTATATACTGTTTCTAGATTGCTGTACATTTTCACATGGTAAAATATCATTTGTGCATCTAAAATGCTCTCAGTGTTTACTGTTGTGCAACTCTTTGGGGCTAGTTCCAAACTTCCAATACTATAGCAAATGATATATATGAGTTTTGGGTTTCAGACTTCTTTTTCTTGTCAACAATGTTTTAGAATCAAAACTTGTTTCACTTCTGATCTGAATTTACCTAGCTTTTCTGAGTAAGGAAGTGTCAAGTACATAATAATTTATCCCTTTGTAAAATATGCTTTTGTGGCTTACAGGTACCTCACAGCCAAGCTTGCCCTTGGATGGCGAATTCGTTTGACTCAACATATACTGAAATATTATTTAAAAAGAAATGCTTTTTACAAGGTAATATTTCTCCATGAAATTAAGACACAGTAAATATTATTTCAGTCTTGTTGTAACTTAGAGGATGCCTTAGATAACTTAAAGCAGGATTTCCTTTCTCAATAAGGATTGCATGACTTCTCAAGACATTTTTTTTTCTTTCTGTGGTGGTGGTGGGGAGTGATTAAAGTGTTAATTATGTTATGCAGGAAGGCTAGCCGAGAGAATCTTTAAACAACATAGGATTTAAATATACCAGGAATTGAAATTATAGCCTGCTAAACTTTTTAGTTCAGTGCTGAATTTGGACCTATCTATGATTTTAGTTCCTTCTAAACTTTTTAGTTCAGCATATTTTTAAAAACTTAGGAACTTGTGTCTTTCATGGACAAGGTTGGCCCCTTATCATAAATCTATGAAGGGTCTGTCACTTGAAAGATTTTTCTAGTTGTCATAGAACAAAATATGTGGGACAGGAAGAACTTGGTTCGGTCACTTGAGAAAACTTGACG
This sequence comes from Elaeis oleifera, assembly GCA_000441515.1. Lineage (NCBI taxonomy): Eukaryota > Viridiplantae > Streptophyta > Magnoliopsida > Arecales > Arecaceae > Elaeis > Elaeis oleifera. The sequence continues at coordinate 555,473 of KE504999.1, read as the reverse complement.
GTTAGGTTGTCACCAGATGGATGCTTGTTTATAATGGAGTATTTTTAGGATTCTCAACAGAAAATAGATATAGATTAAAATTACAAAAGGGTGTACAGCTTATATCATTTCATAAAATGGAGCCGAGCTTGGTGAGGACTCTCATCATACAAAGTAAAGAAAGAAAGGAAGAAATCCACCCTGAACAACTGGCCTTATCCTATCTACAGATGAGGAGTCCTACCACCAGGAACTCCTCTAAATGCCTGAACTTCATATGTGACTCTTTCCTTTCAAGTTCCCTCTCTTGTTTCCTTGATTGTAGTCCAACTAGGAGAACTTTAAGTGACCAGAGAGGAGCATGGGAACGAGACCTTTTCTTCCTTCCCATAAGCCTTCGTGCTGTCTTCTTTGCACTTTAAGTGTTAAGTCATATAAGCATCAGTTATCAACATTAAATTCCATTGAACTGATCATATTATATGATAAGTTATGCTGAACCTTTTTTCTTTGAACCGCTATTGTTGCTTAATCTTTATGATATGCTGCAATAGCGGTGTTTTCTGAATCTAAGCATAATATAATATTCTGTGTTCCAGGTGTTCCACATGTCAGGTAAAATATTGATGCAGACCAGCGAATAACACATGATGTGGAAAAGTTAACCCATGATCTCTCAAAATTGGTCACTGGAATGGTAAAACCTTCTGTGGACATTATTTGGTGAGTACTTTCTGGGGTTACATGCGCTATGCAACTTTTGTCGGGCTTCTAAGATTTGGTCATTGTGAAGCCTTCGTATAAATGTTGACATGTCTATGATGTTGCTTAAATGCTGAAGGTTCACTTGGAGAATGAAACTCTTAACCGGGCAAAGAGGAGTTGGTATATTGTACCTTTACATGTTACTAGGCTTGGGCTTCTTGAGAAGTGTCACCCGGATTTTGGTGATCTGGCAAGTAGGGAACAACAGCTTGAGGGAGCATTTAGGTAACCATCATTGCTTCCTTGCTCCATGCATGTTGTTGTTTTTCTGTTTTGTTCCCTGCCCATGTTTGTTCCTATTTATATTCATAGTTTACTTCCTGTGCTTTATCCATTTTGCTAGGTTTATGCACTCAAGACTCCGTACACATGCTGAATCCATTGCTTTCTTTGGTGGTGGTTCTCGGGAAAAAGCCGTAAGTTTCTTGTAAATGCCATGTCAGTCCACTTATATCAAGATACTAATGTTTTCAGTGGTGGCATGTTTTCTAATTATCGTACCATATTTATTTGTTTTACCTCATATCATTCTTTCAAGCTTACAATAACATAAGACACCTCCATTTAATTAGATATGCCAAGCGTATAATTTTCTTAGGGAAGCTCCTGTATGCTCAACAAATTGGCAGAAAGAACCTTCCAGGACTGCTCTGCTGGGTTGGCCTGGGTTCGTACTGCGATCTTTTTTGTCTTTATATACATCTGTGTGTTTGTGACAGTAGTTATAATTGTTCAAGAGCTCGATATTAAAAAATTATATCTGTTTGTCCAATTTGATCTTCGTGAGGCCTCTGCTGTCATGTTGAGATTAGCCTGAATGAATATCTTGTATGTTAAGAACATTTCTAAAATCTCAGTTTAATGTGTATGCGTATAGCCAAGTGGAAAGTATTTCCACACATTTTAGAGGCATTTTATCTACCTAATCCCATGAGTTGAAACAAATTAGGCGCAGTTTTTGGTATTTGAGCCATTTGACTATCACTACCAGTCCATATTCTCTGGATTTGCCTTGTCAAGGATATATGATAAATTGAACAACCGGTCTTCACTTAGTTGCCTAATTTTAAGTATTTTGACATTGTACTTCTCCTACATTCTGTCATAGAATATATTTGATGCAGAAAAGTTTTGTCACTCTTGATCCTTTAAACATGTTTTCTACCTTAAACAGATAATTGATTCAAGATTTAGGGACATGCTTCATCACTCGAAGACCCTATTGAGAAAAAAATGGCTGTATGGTGTCTTAGATGACTTTGTCACGAAACAACTTCCTCACAATGTGACATGGGGACTTAGTTTGTTATATGCTATGGAGCATAAAGGAGACCGTGCTTTGACTTCTACACAAGGTTGAACAAATTATGATGGTCATGTCAATGTATTCATTAATTATAGGTCATTGGATATTTAAAGTAATATAATTCTTTCAGGGGAGCTGGCACATGCATTGCGCTTCCTAGCGTCTGTAGTGTCACAAAGCTTTCTGGCATTTGGGGACGTACTTGAGTTGCATAAAAAATTCCTTGAACTTTCTGGTGGTATAAACCGGATCTTTGAGCTGGAGGAGCTTCTTGATGCTGCCCAGAGCGGTAAGTCTCTTTTTGATCATCATATCAGTATGCATTTCCCCTTCTCACCTTTATTCCAAAACTTTCTTTTATAAAGAATGTCTTCCAAGTTGCAGTTGATAGTTTTCTAATGTCATGTTGTTCTTTTTCTTCTTCAGTTTCCCTTGCCAACATAGCCATGTAGGTGCTAAATGAGTAGGAGGGTGTCGACATTTGAGTTTTACATGCTTAATTTTGCAAGGAATTGTATTATTCTGTTAGACATACTGTTTCATTGAATGTATTGAATGTAGGTACAGGATTCTTCGCATGTGGTGTCTTTGGGATGATATCAGCAACCGTATAGCAAAATCAAATGGAATCCTACTTTTAGTACATAATTTTTCATGAATTCTAACCGTACATATATAATGTATGCATATATTATTCTGCTTCTTCTTTCAATTTTTCATTTCAGTTTTTTAATTGCTTAGTGTGTTGATGACTTGCTTTATTGAATTCATCATTAAAATACCTTCTGCAGATGTTGAGATGTGCAATTTTCCTTTGTATTTATTTACGGAAAAAAAAAAATCATGGATGGTGGTGCCGTTAATTTGATTCTTTGTGGTTTTTTATTATGCGATCCCTGATGGAAAATGAATAATCCTCACTCTGTGCAGAGATTTCTCTACCTGATGCTTCCATCTCCTCTGAAGTAAATGACTCACCTGCTCAAGATATTATTCTTTATCTAAGGTGGATATTATCACCCCATCACAGAAGCTATTGGCTAGGCAACTAACGTGTGATATTTTACAAGGAAAAGCCTGCTTGTTACTGGTAAATGGTATAATCGTTTAATTTTGAATCTATCTATCAGGAACTTGATCAATCTTGGTCTTATTGTTTTTATGATCTGTTGAAGGACCTAATGGGAGTGGGAAGAGTTCTGTATTCAGAGTCCTTCGAGGTTTGTGGCCGATTGTAACTGGAAAACTTGTCAAGTGCTGCCAAGGCATGTTCTATGTTCCCCAGCGACCATATACAAGTCTGGGGACTCTGAGGGATCAAATCATATACCCTCTCTCTCGCGAGGAAGCAGAGATGAGGATGCTCACAATAGGTAAGTCAGCAAAGGCCTATTTGATAAGTGGTTGATTTAATTGAAGATTTACAGTATAATAAAGGAGTGATTAAGTTTTGATTGACATGGCCGAAGTTATGGGGGAGTGATTAAAATATGTGTCATTCAGCTGTTTTATTCTGCATTACTACTGAGGAAAGAGGGGAATTAGGAAATCCTACAGGCCACTTGTGAGTTCTGGTAATGGGTAGGGTGCAGACCTGAAACATGTGCCCACGTAGGATCTAGTATACCAAACCTAGAATATAGCTATGCTTTTGCATGCATAAATGTGCCTGTAATATATTTTTGTATCTGTGCCATCCTTGAGGACTTGTGCAGTCAATATTTCAAGTGGCCACATGCCTAATGCCGTGCTGTTGCTATGTGGGTGTCAAGGATTTAAATGTGGCATAGCTCATGTGCATCTGATGCAGGAAGTTCTCAAGCTTGATTCTCAAACTGAAATTATTTATGTATTACATTCAAAAAGACGTTGTTCTGTAGTTTCTTAGTTCAAATCCTACATCACTCTCATGGGAAAGCTTTACCATTAACAGATGGGCCCAAATTCTCTGACTTTAGATTGCCAATCGTACTTAAATTCCTTTTAGATCTTTGCACATAAGAGAGCCTTTTTGATGAAACCATGCTAATGGACTGCAGCATAAATTCCCATGTCTTCTTTAACCCCGTTGTATCCATCAGCTGGTTCAACAATTCTGCAATATCTTATTCTAAACAACACTTGATCCAATGAACTAAATATATTGTAATGTGGAACACTGTTGCAGAAAGGATTAGGAGCTGGTGAAAGATATGCCTAAGTTATGCATTTTATTTTATTTTTTTTAAATTCTAGTATACACAAACCATTTCCAAAGTTTTTGCAGTCAGGAATTTCACAGACATTAGAAATACATCTCTCAACATGACAGTACTTTTGGATTGGTTTATGTATTTTCCAGAAGCTTCTGAAAGAGTACTCTGGTTAGCAACTTCAAGCCACTAGATGACATTGATCAAATGCTAGGGAGGAGAAATGTTCTTACAGATGTATGTTATTGGTCTAGTTTAACATGTATGAATTGCCTATTTATGTTACGCCACTGTTACTTGTCAATAATATAAACCCGTTGGCGGCTATGTTAGAGTTATATATATTGCATTTGAAAAAATACATAACAATAAATGGCCCCTCTTAAGATAAATACCTGCAGTATTTTTTTTTTTAAAAAAATGCATGTGCTGTATAGTGAATATGTTACATGAGAGAGATTAATAATTCCTTTTCTTGTCTTATTTAATATATGTTAGAATACTTCACATTTACAATATCCTTGATGTGTAAGGCGGCAAGCCTGATGCTACTAGTCTTCTGGATGCTCACCTGAAGACTATTCTTGAGAACGTTCGATTAGTCTATCTTCTTGAAAGAGAAGGTTGGGATGCTACTTCAAACTGGGAAGATGTTCTTTCACTAGGGGAACAACAGAGGCTGGGCATGGTTAGTCCAATCGTCAACTTTTATAATTGATGAATCATCATCATTTTAGTTGTCCTTTCCAAATACTTGAGTTCATGCAGCTGATTTGTAGCTAATTATATAAATTCCAGGCCCGGTTGTTTTTCCACCAACCAAAATTTGGCATCCTTGATGAGTGCACAAAGTATGCAATCTATTAAGTTCCGGGTGGATGTATTTGTTGAGTGGTTTAAATCATAATTTCCAATCAGGTTTTTATACTCTTTTTACTTGTTACAGTGCCACTAGTGTCGACGTTGAAGAACACCTATACAGACTTGCAAATGAAATGGGTATAACAGTTATTACATCTTCTCAAGTAAGCAAAGATTCATTTTTTAGCTTAGCTTAAATCATCCTTACCTCATTTGTTTGTTTTAACTATTTTGTCTACTTTTCTATTAGCGTCCTGCCCTCATACCATTCCATTCCATGGAGTTGAAACTTGTTGATGGTGAGGGCAAGTGGGAGTTATGTGCGATCAACCAGTGAAGTTTGTCAACATATTCTGTTGGCATTTACGCCTATGGAATCAATCAGAATTGCTAGTTACGACAAAGCCAACAGCGCCATGATGCAGCTAGAGATTTAAAGCATACGCCAACACAGGTGAAGCCAGATGTACAAGTAAGTGCAGATTCTACGGTAAGATGGGACTTCTGCACATGTTCGGACCTTTTGTCCTCATGGGAAACTTTTATTCTTTAACGCGAGATTTTGAGCCAGAAGAAAGGTGGATACTTACTATGGGTATAGATCATAGATGGTAAAACAAAAAAGGGGTCAGGCCCCATAGTTTGACCAATAAGAATGGGATATGGTAATAGAACTGTATAGCGAGGAATTTTATTGTACAGTCCAATCCATTAATCTAATACATCTAAAAGAAATGACATTATTTCAGATCAACTGAAGGATGTGTCAATATTTGCCTTGCCAAGTTCCGAAGCTCGTGCAGTGCAGAACCAGTGCGTGAAGACTCATATTCTGAGTCCTTTCACTTCCATAACGGTATGGATATGGGGCTTTGAATTATGACGGTTGGTTTTGTACTTACTTTTATTCTTTTTGTATAAACACATCAGAGATTACTAGATTTATTGCATCAGTCGGTGGAGCTCTGGAATAACATCTAACGTCTTTTTTGCGTATGAAGCTCCGGCTGGTATCTCGCTCTATGCTTTGTTTCCCAAAATGGTTTATTTGATTTTGATTGTACTCCTATGGAGAATTTGCTGCCGGCATCTCAGGTATGGCAGCAGTTTTATGGATTCATAGGAGTTGAGGATTTTATTCAGGAACATGAAGGGATGAGATGCATGGGTGCAAGGAGGGGGTTAGGTCTGGATGAAAATTTGACTCATTGGCATGGCCAACGGCGCTATAAGCTGCTCCAATCCTTTATTCCCTTGAATTTGTGGTAGGTTACTTTCGTGATATCCTTGTTCCTGCTATGAAGGTGTTTTAACACGTCAGACTGCGTCTCCTGCATCAGCGTGGTTGTTGCATTTCTCTTTACCAAGCATTTGTATGTATTTTGATCAGATGGGGGAAGTTTGAGGGCAGAAGCTTTCCATTTGAGAAATGCTTTGGAATTTGTATTTACTATCATCTGATTACTGCGTTAAAAATGTTAAAGAGTCTTTTTTCAGGGTGGCGGAAGCTCATAGCTTTCTTTTGATTAGTGGTTGCAGTCCTGCAGACCATGGATTGGTTAGAAATGCGAGCTTGTCTAACCTGGGTGGCTTATCAATGGTATTCTAATCATGGAGAGTCGTTTAGTTAGGCAGCTCACGTCCATGCAACTGCTCTACTTGTTCCCAATCCATCTTGGTCACATCTGAGATGCTGTGCGTTGGCGGTACGAGTTAGAGTGTCAACGACTGGTTCTAAAGATCTGGTAATCAATACAAAATTCTGTCAGAACAGTATCACATCTGTTACAACAATTAGAGTCTGGTACCCAAAGATCTCTACCATTCTATTTTCTTCTGGCATCTAATCATTTGGCTGGTAGGATTGAAATTAGATTGGATATGGGTCTGATGTAAATATATATATATTTATATTTATTTTGTCTGATTAATATAAATATAGATATGGATATTATTTGGATACAAAAATTTATATATATATTTATTTTAAATGGATATAGCTATTATTCGGATAGTGGAAGTATGGATATAATTACGGATATAATTTAGATAATTAAATTTTATGATTACAGAATCAAAAATATTACTACAAGTTAATGATATGTTTATATGATTATAAATTTTTTTAAAAGTAATTAATATTATATAAAATTATATTAAATTACATGTAGATTCGAATATTCGGATATGGATTATATAATTATTTATTTATATTATTTTTTAAATATATATAGATGAGGATATTAGTTGGATTTTTGAATTTTTTTATATCCGAATTAATTTGGATGTGAAAATATTTTGATTGAATAATATCCATACTATTGTCATTTCTACTGTCAGGCTATGTTTGTATCGCATAATGGGCCAAGTCCTTCAATCCTAAATCATGCTGTATGTAGTTGTGCACATGGCTATCGCTTCTTCCACTGCATCGCTTATTCTGCTTCCCCCATCATCATCATACGGAGGACACCCAAAATTCCTCTCTCAAACCAAACAAAACCAAGGAGAACAGGTTTACAATATGAAATAAAATCTACTCAATCAGATTTAAAGGACAATAACGATAGATAATTTTTTATCAAAAATCAATATTGGTAAACGAAAATGGGTGAGATAAATGAAACAACTGCGTTTAAGAGACCTCTTATCCAAGCAATACATGACCTCCTCGTTCTAAATTTGGTGCAATACTCGTAGCTTGCGTCCTTGTCACGCACCACAACCGCTTCATGGTGTAAGATTACCACCTTGCCACGACCGCACGACTCAGCCCAAGGGCCCAAACCGACCCATCAACCCCGTCAAACAACTGAGACCCAGACCACGACAACCGACGGCCAACCAAAGAAAACCGTTTCCCCGTCCATGCCCCTTCCCCGTCGCCGTCAGACCCTACTCTAGCTACAGTAACTTGGTGCAAATATCCGGCGACATCTTGTACTGTAAACCGGTCGGGTAGCAGGCGACAGGCATGAACAAATGCACAAAAAACGCCGATACTTACGGACAGGGTAACATGGTCCCTATGTTAGTCGCTATCTGACTCCAATACATTCCCCAAATCACTTGAAATAATTTTGATTTTAACATCTACGTCACAAACAAATAAATATCATAACAATCTCACAAATATTAATCACCGGACTTGGGAGAACTAACTTAAATTATAAAAGAAGTGGAGGAAGGGATTCTGGTGATTAATATTATAAGAAATCCGGACGGAATGGAACAAATATACAGCTCCTCCCGGAGGTTGTCAGTCTTTATGCTCGCCTAATAATAAAATAAATCCCCCTAATCTCTCCGGCTCCTTGTTTGGAAGAAGAAAAACAAGAGAAAATGGAAGGAATATGAAATAAGAGTTGTTATTATTGTTTGACAAATACGACATTATTATAATTATCGTCGGGTGAGAGTGGGATTAGACGCGGATGGGAGGGCGGACGTGGCGTCGGGTTTGGGAGCGGCGGTGGCGGCGGGGGCGGGGGTGGCGGCGGAGGATGAAGAGGAGGAGAGGTGGTTCTTGTTGTTGTGCATCCACACCTTGAGCACGTGACGCTTTACGCCAACCTCGACGCAGAACTCCTCGAGTGCAACGACGTCGTGCTTCTGGATCCGCCAACCCAGCTTCTCCGCAAACGCTTGCATCTTCTCCTTCTGTTCTTGGGTGAATTTGGTCCGATACCGCTTCCGAACAGCTCCGCGCGGCCCCTCCGCCGCCGCCGGCTCCTCCCGCTGGGGCGGCGTCTCCGACCCGACTCTGCTCCGATCTTCTTGATAGGCCGCTGGCGGCGGAGGCGGGGAGGCGGATCGCGTGGAAGGGCAGCGGCATGGGGTGCGGCGGTGGCGTGAGGAAGACAGGGAAGCCGGACGGCGACGGAGCCGCCTTGAGGAGGAGCGGGCGGCAGCGGTCGCCACAGAAGAAGCCAGCACGCCGGTGGAAATTCCGGTGGCAGCCACACGCAGCGCACTTTAGCGCCTCTAGACTCCCCTCTTCCCTCCCGGCATGAACTCCCCGCACCCGTCATACACCTGGCCGCCGATCGCCGCAGCGTGGTTCTTCATACACTCTCTATACTTCTCCGCGCCACCGCCACCGCCACCGCCATCCGCCGCCCTCGGCTCTCTTCCCCGATCCACTTTACTTCTTCCCATTTCACCGTACGGCACTACGCTTAAATCCATCCCAAAAATCCCACCGCCTTTCCCCTCTCTCCCTCACTATCGCTTTCTTGTTAAGCCTAAACCAAGCCAATGTGCAGAGTTTTCCGAGTTGGGCGACGCAGAAATTAGGCTTTATAACTTGGATCCCAAGTCCCGACCCTATTTTCTTTTTCTTTTTTTTCTCTTCAAAAAACTGGCGTTAAAGGTAGACAACAAGATCGCAGGACAAAGCAAAATTTAAAGATCTAGAACGTCCATTAAATTGGATGTCGCCGCCAAGGCGGACTTCCCGAGCGCGAAATGGATTTAAGACGGGCGAGGGAAAGATCACGTGACAACAGCAACGTGGCAGGCGAAGGCGCCAGGTCACGTCGTTGATTGGACTAACCATAGGTGCATTTGATTACGTGTCGGTTCCTTGGATAGATCGGTCGACCTGAAAGGACCTTGATTTAATAATCTTGAGGCGACGGCCCCACCACGTGAGGCATGGCAGAGGCGGGGGCGCGTGGTGGCAGGGGGTGACGGGATCCGCCTGATGGGCGACTGCGGCTGGATGCAGGCCACGCTTTTCGCGCCATGCCGTGGCGGGTCCCTGTACTCCCTTTTCAACTTTTTTTAGGACAGAAGCTAAGGTGGGCTCTAATGAGGACATAGTCTCCGGTTTCCTCCGTAAATACACCTTTAATCAGGCGACAGACTATTTTTCCGTACGAGACGCAACCTTCATCACAAAGATCACATAGGCGTATGGAACGTGCTTCCTGTTTATTTTGCCACGTTTTTGCTTATGCTCGTCTTAAGAGTAGAAGTCGGGAAATCAAAAACTTCTTCTGTTAACGAAGAATGTTGCTGCAAAATTTCGGATAGATGCTGATATAGTTAGAATAGAATATCATTTAAGATTAAAATATCAAAGAAAATATCCAAAAAAAATTTGAATTCATCGAAGATATTTCGATGGGGATTTCTTTGATGCTTAAATTAGTTAGAATTTGCGAACGATAGAAGAGAAGAAAAAAATGATGAGAGAGATTACTTTTCTTCTAAGAATTCTTCCTTCTAAAAATATTATTTTATCTTAGGATTTTCTTTATATCTTTTTTATAAGGAAGTTTAACTATCGATTGGTAGTTGGAATTTGTAGGTAGGCCTGATTTCTTAGGCTATTGGATTATATTCTGACTATTCATTGGGGAAAAAATTCGTCCGTCAATTTTCGAATCAAGATTGTTAGTCGTGGATGCTGTTATGGGCTTCACCCACATGAAAAGTTGTGTTGGCGGTCTAAAATAGATGCGGGGTCTAGATCATGGGCCTGGGTCTGGCATAATTTCATCGAGTCGCTCTAGATATGCCCAAAAAGAGAGTTGGTTTTGGTTGGTAGGTTTCCTCCGCAACATATGCTATTGTAAAATAAATAAAAAAATAAACATGACAGTCTTTCTCTTTCTTTCTAATATATAATTTTCATCAATAGCTACCATATGACTAAATAATATATACTAAGAAAAATAGTTATCTAGCGAACCAATATATATCTAGATAAATCCACACATAGTTTCTAGAATATAGTATTCATCAGTATAAGATACATGATCGGACGATATATATTTATCAAATTAGTTATTCAACAATCTATTATACACTTTCAAGCAAATTGATACATAGTTTATAAAACATAATGTTCATTGATTTATGCTGCATGATCATGTGATAGATATTTATTGATTTCTTGATACATATGATAAGCTTTTTGTTATACATCCAATAATTATTCAATATATATTTTAGATAAATTGATATATAATTTTAAAATATATTTTTATATGAAGATATGTATTGGATCATTGCTAGGTGTATATAAAAAAAACTTGTGGTATGTATTAATGAATATGATATTCTGAAAACTATATATCAATTCTTTTGAAAATGTATATTGAATTATTAGATAATTAATTCACTAAATGTGTATTATCTAATCATATATTGTATGCCGATGAGTTTCATGTTTTACAAATTATGTATCAATTTACTTAGAGTTAGGTACATATTGAATCATCTGATGATTGATGTATATCACCACAAAAAAAATTTATTAGTAATTACCGTTGCTAATATTAGTTTACCGTCGCTAAAAATCTGATAAAAATAATCTCGTCACTAATTATCATTATTAGCAATGGTAAATCCATCATTGCTAATAAAGATAATTAGTGATGATATTAGCGATAAATTTTATTGCTAATAACTCTAATTTTTTAATTAAACTGTTAAAAAATTATTAGCGACGGCGATTTCATCACTACTGTCGTCACTAATAATTTTTAATTTTTAATTAAATTTAAAAAATTATTAGCGACGGCAGTTTGCATCGGTAATGCTGTCACTAATAGTTTTAAATTTTTTAAAAATTTATAATTAGATATTTTAAAATCTACTTTAATCATAGTAACAAACAATAATATTTTTAAAATATATTATAAATAAGATAACAATTATGTAACACAATCATAAATATATAATTAATTATATTATATTAAAAATATAAATTATATAATTTATATACAGATACTGCTTTATAAGTATCAACATTGCATACATATAAAAAAATTATATACGATCCTCTTCGTCGTCCTCCTCATTCTCCTACTCCCATACGTCATCTTCAATAGTTGATGGATGAGAGCTGGATGTTCCAGCATCCTGTAATGAAAAAAATAAATATTATTAGTAAATTTTGATATGAAAGTATATATGTTGATATGGAGACGTATATTTCTATATACTTCTTTGATTATCGAATAGATTATTCCTACACATTTCATTCAATGATATGAAGCTATAGACACCTCCGATCCATCGTTTGGATGGTTAAATTGAATTTTTACCTCTTATATCTTCTTTTTGAACTTAAGCCTAAATATGTGAAACTTCTAAATATAAAATTTAAATAAATAAAAAAATTATAAATAGACTTATCTGCTATGATACCTGTGATAACAAGTTCAGCTGATCATGCAGATACAGATTTTGAAAAATCTCAATAATCGTATCGCGGATGGCGTCTTAGAAGCTCTGAGGTCGCTGGCTCCAAAGTCTCTATACGACCTCCTCCACATATGCATCAGCCTATATCTGGATCATCGAGTCCTGAGAGGAGGATGTCGACAAAGATCCTTGAGCTGGTAGAGAGTCGAAGCTATAGTCGAATCCTATGACCTACCTCCTACTCACCCCTCTAGTGGCTCTAAGCCATCCCTTGAGGTCAAAAAGGGACTGGGAGGACGGATCCTCACCGTGTCGCGATATGAGATACTTCGTATAATCCACCTATACAGTTTAGAAATTCATTAGTCTATATATATTAGTATATATAAAAACTTAATAAATAATATTTTAAGTTGTTATCGTGATTTATCGAGAACGAGGATCTAAGTAATCATCAATTTTTCTAGACTGGTGTATGGCCTTTCATATCTGCAGCTGTTCTGATGCACGATTTAACTGTTATATCTATAATAAATAAATAATAAATTAATTAATATATATATATATATATATATGATTAATTCAATATAAAATTAATTTAAGAATAGAATTTTTTTCAATCTATCGGCCACAACATGTGTGCCAATCGAGCCGCCGGTGTGCTTGATCGAATGCTACTGGATAGACCGATTCTACCGTATCCTCTGCCACCTATCAGAGTACTCTTCAGTACTCCACTGGTCGTAGAGGGCCTTCATATGTCCATCCGCATCCAGTAATCTATGTAAAACTTTCAGTCCGAGGTGACTCGAAACTAAAGTGCTCTATGACAGACTGTCAAAGACTGTACAATCCATCCCAAAACCTCCGTGTGGCCACCTCTTTAAGGTTCGATGGCCAGCCTTCTCATCCTCAGGAGTCTCGAATCGATAGTATCCCTACAAGTAGAAGTAACCGTGTATTAATAAACAGAATATAAACTATCATGAATTTAAAATTAAATATCTTTGACTTATCAGGAACATCTCTTAGGCTGCATCACGAGCCTCCGATGGTCAACAGGAGAACTCATTCACCGACCCTGACATCAATCGTCGGATAATGCTAGTAACCACACGAGGCACCTCAGACTCTGTAAATGTACTGTAAAATTTATTTGAACAATAAATTTTAGACTCTAAAATGGTTAAAATTTAAATATATTTAATATATAGTACTTACGTGTGGCTCTGAATGTGGATGAGCTCTCTATCCTCTAGTCGAGTTAGAGGTGCTGTGAGCCGGATGGGTCCTCTACTATGTCTTTGACTCTGAGAGTCGGGGCGGTTCCATGTGACTGTAAGGGACCCCACATCATCCAAACCTGAGAGTATCAAGACATCATAAAGAATATTATATTAGATAATAAAAGATAAAATAATATAAAAAATATCTAAAGTATTAGAGTTTACCGCATGGTACATGTGGCATAGGAGCATGTGAGCTGGCGGCATGAGAACTCTCTCCTTCAAGGCTCTCTCCTCAGCTGTGACAGCTCCGATCTCGGGAAGACATGATTTATAATTTCTAAAAATAAAATAACTATATATCATATTGAATTAACTGTGTACCAAAATAAATAGCTATGTATTATATTTATTTAACTGTATATTATGATATCTTAATTTTGTACCAGCAAACCAATACATTATTATATACTGCTGGATGAAATTATTTTCTATTGATACATTGCAGATGCTAACTAATAATCTTACATTTTTTGGATAGTTTCCCTAGTATATTATGCACATCTGATTGCTTTTCGTACTCGATATTATATAGAGTCTGATCTCTCTGATGGAGGATCGACATCGGTTGGCGGGTCTAGCTTCTTGGTACTTTTCGAATATTTGGTATCCTTCAGATGGGTGGCAATACAAGATAAGTATTTAAAATGAGTGAGAGGTGGAGAAGTTCATCGCAAGCGAGAAGCACTAATCATCGGCCTCTTCAGATATTTGGCACCCTTCAGATTCTTCGTCTGATTCTTCCTTTTCTTTCACTTCTTCATTTTTTTTCTTTCTTCCCCTTCTTGGATAGGATTGTCCTTTAAAACAACCTCAAAATTATCTATCTTTTCATGTTGACCATCACATAGGAGAAAATCTAGAGCATCCAACTCTGCATCTATGAAAGACTGATGAACTCCAG
>KE504999.1:502843-537124 GCA_000441515.1 Elaeis oleifera | reverse complement strand
CGGCTGAGGGTATTTATACCCAACATAACCCTTGCAATTGTCTCCCCTCTCTCCTCATGCAGGTATCAATACTTATAGTTTGGCATAAATCCACTCATATATAAATGGATAATTATTGTATCCGTATCAAGCATTTCTCTATTGACACATCTCTTACAAGGACAACGAGTCTGTTTTAAACTAAGCGTGCAGCATTTTCAAAAGCATAATCACAGAAGTACTTGACATCCTCTTTATATTTAGCAGAAATCACCCCATCGACTACTCGACGGTTCCTCCAACTACGATCCATGGCATACTATTTAAAGATTCTATATATACAAATACAAGATAAAATACTTACCAAATATTTTATGATTTAAAATGACTTACATAATAAATACATCCTATCATCAATTAATAGTTATAGAAGGTTCTATATCATTCAAAAATTATATTAATTTTATAGATCAATTACAGTAATCAAATAATATGCAATAGAGGTCAAAAAAATTTGACAATATTTTTTTTAATTTTCTCCACACAGCTGAAGATGTATGAGGAGAACTAAAGAAAATACTATCCAAAATTTTTTTCAAACTTTCAACATACCGTTTGATTACTATAATTATCTATAAAATTAATTATAATTTTCAAACTATCCAAACTGGACAGTCAATTGATCAATATACATAATTCTTCGATTCGTATAAAAATATATAAATATATGGATGTCCTACAATATGTACCTTAAAAAAAAGATGGATCTATCATTATATGCAATATAATACTTTAAATTTTAAATATTAAATTTTAATAAAGACATCATTGCAAATGGAGACAGTCAAGACGTGCGTTTCGTGCATGCAGACTTGAAGCATACCAGATGATTAGGTCGTGCGAGTACACTAGCATGGCATCCAGACAAATCCCATCCTTAAGATTTTAAAGTATCGAGCGAGATTGCAAATAAGGTTGGAAATGGGTCGGGTGGGCCAGGCCACACCCTCCTTCAATCCGATCCAAATTTTTTTTCAGACTTCGAACCAAACTTAGGGCCTAAAGTCCAATCATCGAGCTACTTCGATTGCCACCGGAGTAGATGAATAGGCTAGAACCGATCTGACGGTGGTCCGATCTTGAACTCCTATCGTCGAAAGCAGTAGGGCTACTCTCATCGGAGAGCTTTCCAAAGTAGCTCCACATCTCAAGAATAATATTAATTTAAATAATATTATTAATAATATTATTTAAATTAATAATATTATTAATTTAGTTATTATTAATATTTAAATTAATAATATTTAAATTCAAATATTATTAATTTAAATTAATCAGATAAATATAATTTTAAATGCTAAAATTTAAAAGATGAAAATGAGTTGTGACGACGGTGACGAAGTTGTCATTGTCGTCATCATTAAAAATCACCTGACGGCTCTAATGGTGGGTCCGATGTGGGTTCGACGGTGGGTCGGCAGCATGGCGCTTCGACGGTTGGACGTCCGAAGTGGGGAGGGCGGGGGAGAAGGGGCAGTTGCGGGTTCGATCTGGCAAGGGGAGGGTGGGGGAGAAGGGGAAGGCAGCAAGAGGCCCGATCCAATAAGGGGAGGGTAATCTGACGAAGGGGAGGCGATGTGGGCCCCGATCTGGTAAGAGGAGCGCGATCAGTAAGGAAGGCTCCGAAACATGTGATCTGACGAGTGGACGTTGGATCAGAGGTGGGATGGCGGCATGGGGGTTAAGGGAGGAGGTCGGGGGCTCCAGCAGTGCGGTGGAAAAGGAGGTCAGGGGCTCCAACGGTGCGACAGGAGAGAAGAGGGGATCGGAGGCAGGGAAGAGGGGAGGCGAAGGACAATCTAGCAAGGGGAGGCTCGAAACATGTGATTCATTAAGGGGATGCCAGATCGAAGGTGGGGATAGTGACATGGGGGTTGAGGGGAGGAGGTCGGGTGCTCCGACAGTGCGGCAGGGGAGAAGAGGGATCGGAGGTGGGGGAGAAGAGGGGAGGCAGTCAAGGATCCATGGGATGTTTTTAGGGCACACTATTAGCAACGGCTAGCTTTCATCACTAAAGCCATCGCTAATAGATATTTTAAAATTAAGTTTATAATGATGGTTTTTCATCATTAATAAATATTTAAGCTGTCACTAATAGTTCATCAATCTTTAGCGATGAAATTTTTTTATCGTAACGTTCGATCGGTAAAGCTTAGTATCAGTGACGGTATATTTGCCATCGCTAAAAGCTATCGCTAATATTTTATTTTCTTGTAGTATATGTATCATCTAGCTATATAGTATCTAATAATGAAAATATATTTAAAATTAAAAAAAATTATCATTTTTTTGATTAGGAGATTGGTGATTGTGACTTTTAGATTTCTCTTTTGGAATGAATGTTAGAAAAATATGGCAAAAATTAAAATCTGTCCATAAACTTATTTCTAGTGTCCATCCCATATGATTTTTGTTCTAACCTCCATCCAATTTAATTATATGGACTATATCTAGGCTTGATAAGCCAATAGAGTTGATGAGAAGAATGCAACTGATAGGAATTCGAGCGACCCATGCTGATGGATTAGAGAGATCCCTGCATCATACTGCTGAGAAGGGAGGTGGAGGATGATGCAATAGTGAAGTTGGATAGAGTCGGATTCTCATCTCGCCATCATACCATCGAGAAGCGAGGATGGAGAATGATATAGGAGTGAAGTCGAATAGAGTCAGATCCTCGGTGATATATACCTGCACCGCAAAGAGCTATGCTATCTTGTACTTGAGCATGGATCCCCGCCACCACACCGTAGGATGCATGTGATACATCCATGGGTGGTGTTGGGGCAACTGATTCTGCTACCCCGACTCACACTCAGCAACGATATCTCCGACTCGATAGTGGCATCTGACTACGTGTCACCGATTGATGTCCGATCGAATGGTCAAAGAAGCCATCGACTCAATACACTAATTACTTTACGACACCAACACCAAATATTTATCGACTTTTAACCATTCATACTGACTGACAATGGTCAGACCGATTGCCTAATGACTGACTCCCGACAGTTTAATGGTAGACTGCCGATTGGTAACTCTCAATCTATTTTCACAATGCCATCAAGATATTCCGACATCAAGCCGGCATAGGCAGGCCTGATTGACATTCGATCAGTATCCATTATGTTATCGATGACATGCTCGACGATTTCGATATAACATCGGCATCATCGACCCCTAATCAGCTTATTAGAAACTGTCAGCGTAATAAGTGCATAACGATTATTTTCATGATCAGGCCATTAACTGTCCACTAAGTAAGTATTACCTACCACTCCATGACATCACAATGCTAGAATAAGTGGGATCCCACATGCATAACCACCATAGATGGTTACCGATCGCTTGCCTATAAAAGGGAGGTAAATAAATGAGGACGGTAAGCCAATTCTAAAGGTAAAACTCTATCAATTTGAATTCACTACTGTTCGACCAACTCTCCACTTCTAATTTAACATCGAAGAATCTTCGTTGGAAATAAATTCGATCAGTATGGATATTGTTTTGCAGGTTGCTCTCAAGCGGAGCTAGGTGCACCAGAGATTTGGCCGCAATAGATTGACACGTCAGATAGGAGAAATAATAATTTTGCCATCAATCATGACAAGAAGGAGAGCACAACTCTCCACTGGCTCCATCAGCCAGTCTTTCCATCGGGAAGACTGTCTGCCACCACTGGCGACACCTAGCACCTCATGTCCAATCGTCATGACGGACACTCAGCAGTTTGCTGCCCTAGTGTAGCAAGTTATCTCGCTAATGAAGGTGATGCATAGCCTCCAACAGCAGCAACAATAACAACAGCAATAGTAGCAACTGACACCAGAAGAATCAGCACCGCACAAAGCACCATCAAGGCACAGTCATCGCGCTCCGCAGCGATCACCTTCTCCACCCCTTGAATGACAGGCTCGGCAGTCTCGGATTGAGCCTCAACCATCTTGCCATTTTGATCGTACCGACCATAAAGAGCAACAGTCTCCTTCTCCCTCTCACCATCATAGCACAAAGAAGGAGAAGCGCCCTCGCTCATCACCAAGTTCTTCCCTTTGAGTTCTTCTAGGGAAGATTCGATATCGGAAGTATCTCAATGACTGCAATTCGATGACTAGAGTGCAAGCTTAGGAAGTTCGACCGTCGACTCGCACAGATTCAAGTGGATGCTCGTGGGTTCTCCGATGACCTTGGCATCCACTAGATGCCATCCTTCACTCGACGCATCCTGGATGAGCCCATTTCGGCTTGCTTCATTTGCTGCAGATGGAGTGTTGTTTCACATGCACCCCAGGATATGGGACAAGGAATACACCAGCAACACACCAAAGAGAGGCGACTGCAAGAATCCTTCCTTGAAGATGGCGGCTAGGATTTTGGCATGCAAACAGAAAGGAGAGAGAGATTGAGGGAGAAAAGCTATTATATTAGTTCCACACAGAATATGATATCATACATGGTTTATATATCTTAGGATTTTCACACAAATCCTAATAAACCCAAGTTGAAAAACTCTCCAGACTAATCCAAATACACTCACCCAAATTCACGTACATCCATGGTTTGATCATGCACTTACCCTTTGAGTTAGTCTCTTTAAGACCCATTGAACCAAGCCTTAAGGCCCTAGGATCAAGACCAATCTCAGGTTCAATAAAAATCTTGCACTATTCTGTTTCGTGACTCAAGCCGGCTCGGTCAGACCTCGAGTTGGCTCGACTGTCGTGTCAGCAGCATGCTATGAAATGCTGCCTTTATTTGGCCTTCGAGCTAGCTTTCTTAGAGATCCGAGTCAGCTCGAGCTGATCCGAGTCGACTCCTTTAGGATCTGAGCCAACTCCACTGATGGTAGAATCTCTTTGTTTGATTCCTCACTCCACCTTGTATCTTAAGTATCCAAAGCTCCAACCAAGCTCTTCGAAGTCTTCACCAGCACGAACCTCAAACCTATGGAAGCTGTGCTCCGTCTCCACCCTAGGACCATTTCTGTCCTAGAGAACTTGGAGTCTATCATCTCGACTCCATTTGTGGTCACTTTTAAGGCTATCAGGATACCACAGAATCCCAACAATCTCTATCTTGGTGTCCTCAAAGCCTTGACGATCATCGCTTTTTATCGAGTCCGATCCTCTGCATGACTTGACCAATGAGGAGTGAACCAACTGTGCAGACCTCCTCACCACTATGGTATACCTTAGTCCAGGAGCTGTCCGGAAGACCGCCACTGCCTCTTTTATGTCTGAAAATCTTATCCTACGTCTAGATACCTCTCTGTTGGTCCTTTCATCAATGTCTATATCCACCCCTGATCTAGCAGCTATATCCACTACTGCCACTGTGACTCCACCTATCATGACATCCAGTGACTCCACCTATCGCTACTCTAGCGGATCTAACCATCGTTGCTTCACCTGTGACTCCAATAGGCACAGTACCAGCGATGCGGCCCATGGTTGCCCATTGCTGTCCTAGTGGCTCCGATCACCACTGCCCTAGCGGCTATGATCATCGCTACTCCTATGACATGCTCCACCGCAGCATCGAAATTTCTGAAGTGACTACAGCTCCACTCCCCTACCTCCGACCCTCCTATGGCCCATACTGGTAGAAGCCTCCTTATAGGTCCTCGAATCCTTCGTCATCGCTGTAGCATCAAACTTTGATGCATACACCTCTAGGCCACCTCCTGGTGCCGCCCACCACTGCTCAAGCATTTGAAAACTCTACCTCCCTCTGCAACCTCCCTGCCTAAAGCTCATGCCATGGCTATGACCTTCCTCATCACCTGTGAAGGAATCTCTCTTTGATGCTCCTCCTCCACGTGTGGACACACCAATCCTCCGTGCTTCACCTCCTTATGATTTGGCGATCCCATAACTGGCAGATCTGATAAGCAAACCATCAACTGTCCAATCTGCACTGACTGGACCTCCGATTGATCCTCCATAGCTGAAGTAATCACCTCGACTCCCTGGACACAACAGATCCCTCCAATTGGTACAAACAACTCCTCAGCCTCCTTCCTCTCATCACAATCCTGTCACCCTTGGAGACATTCCGAACCCCTGAATTGCTTCTGAAAGTGCAATCCTTTCCTCCAAGTACCCAAGTGATACTACGCTCCTCCTAAAATCTGGAACATGATGCACATCTATCAATATCCGCACCCTCTTGTCAAACATTCTCAGCTTTATGGAACCCACTCATGCAATACCACAAGAGCTTTCATCTCCAAGTATCACTCGCTATCTCTCATCCACTTGTATGTAAGAAGTAAACCACACCCGATGAGGTGTACAGTGATAAGAGCATGCCAAATATAGTACCCAATGATTTACCTCCTCCCTCTGTCCAGCCGACAACATCAGTAAATCATTTAATACATCACTTTCAGCACTGCACTGGATGACTCTGGCTTGGAACCTTCTCCTTTTCCTTTCTCTATGGACAATCTCTCCTTAGATGTCCTAACTTCCTGTACCTGTAAAACCTTTCCTCCCTGTTATCCTTTGAAGAATTTTGCCTCACTGCTACCTCGCGTCTCTCCTTTCCCTCCTATGCCTCTCACTGACTGCCATGGTATCTAGAAAACTTTCATACTACTTCTCACCATCTGCTCTCTCTGCTCATTTGTCTGAAAGACCGACACTATCTCCTTATAGATCAATGTCTCCTTTTCGTATAACAGAGTCGTCACTAGTGGATCAAAGCTCCTGGGTAGCAAGCATAGCAACATCAGAGACTTGTCCTCCTCCTCCAGAGCTGCATCCAAATTGAGTAAATCGATACTCAACTGGTCAAACCGCTGAACACGCTCTAGTATATCTTCACCTTCTTCCATCTGAAGGCTATAGAGCTATTTTTCAGCATGAGTTTGTTGAACATATTCCTCCCTATGTACAAGGTATGAATCTTGACCATAATCCTTTGGGCATCTTCTCTTCCAACACATCGTACAATATCGAATCAGCCAAGCACTTTCGAATCAGCGAATAAGCCCTCTTCTCTAGAGAACTCCAAGCTCGATCTGTCATCCTCTCTGGTTTTTCTTCCAAAGCCAGATCCAGCTGCTGCTGAACCAACATATCCTCCATTTTAGTTCTCCACATCGAGAAATTTTTCTTTCCATCAAATTTTTCAAAATTGATTTTCATCTCGTTGCTCATGATGTCTCAAACCATAATTACAAACACTATAGATCTGATTGAAGGAAAATATCTTGATAGGAAACCTAACGAAGAACCTCGCTGATCTCTTCAATAACTCCTAGCATCTTCTTTCTTCTCCATGCAACAACTTGACTTTGATACTAATTGTTGTACACATGCATCTCAGAACATCAGACAAGGAATACCTAGCAATAAACTAAAGAGGGCGGCCGTAAGAATCCCTCCTTGAAGATGGCGGCTAGAGTTTTGGCATGCAAACAGAGAGAAAGAGAGAGAGATTGAGGAAGAAAACTATTGTATTAGTTCGTAGAAATATAATATCATACATGCTTTATATATCTTAGGGTTTCCACACAAACCTTAATAAACTCCAGCTGAAAAACTCTCCGGACTAATCCAAATGCACTCACCCAAATCTATGTACCCTCAAGATCTGATCATGTACTCACCTCTTGAGTTAGTCCCTTCAAGACTCATCAAACCAGGTCTTAAGACCCTAGGATCAAAACCAATCCCTAACCCAATAAAAATTCCTCACTATTCTGTTTCGTAACTCGAGCCAGCTCGATCAGACCCCGAGTCAGCTTGACTGCTGTTCCAGTAGCATGCCATGAAATGTTGCTTCCTATTTGGCCTTCGAGTCGACTCTCTTAGGGGTCCGAGTCGGCTCGAGCTGATCCGAGTCGACTCCTTCAGGATCCGAGCCAACTCCATTGATGGTAGATTTTTTTGCTTGATTTCTCTCTCTACCTTACATTTCAAGTATCTGAAGTCCCAATCAAGCTCCTCGAAGTTCTCACCAGATGAACCTCAAGTCTGTGAAAGCTATGCTCTGCCTCCATCCTAGGACCACTTTCGTCCTAACGAACTTGGAGTCTATCATCCTGACTCCACTTGTGGTCACTTTCAAGACTATGAGGGCACCATAGAATTCTAACATAGAGCCATACGATGACTCCATTGATCCCGTCGACCATCTGGAGAGTTACAAAGATCTCATGATGATCCAGGGTGCGACTGACGCCCTCCTCTATGTGGCCTTCCTGAAAATCCTTCGAAAGGCAGCCCGAGCTTGATACTTGAGACTTAGTCCAAGGAGCATCAGCTCCTTCGATCAACTCAGCCAGTAGTTCGCGGTGCATTTCCACACTAGCAGAAAGTTGCCGCATACTTTCACAAGCCTCTTCTCAATCAAGCAACGGAAAGAGCAATCACTGAGAGATTATGTGGTGTGTTTCAATACCGACATGTTGGAAGTCTATGACCTTAATCAGGATATGGCTATGGCGGCTGCTGCTCAAGGATTGCATGGCTCACGCTTCACCTACTCCTTGGACAAGATGGCCCCTAAGTTATTTTTGAGTTCCTCATCCGGGCACAAAATACATCTATGCTGAAGAAGCTGTCACTACTCGACATGATGAATAGGATAGAAGAGCTTCGAAGAAGAACAAGAATGAGGAAGGTTCAGATTAAAGACAATTCGATAGGGACCCTTCTCGACGATAATCGACGATGAGACCGAGGAGCCCAAACCAGTATGATAGCTATACTCCACTTGTGGCTCCTCGATCTCAAATCCTCATAGAGATCAGGAAGGAAGAATATGTAAGAAGACCCCCACCGATGCGAGCCCCACCACGTTCTCGCAATAGGAATAGATACAATCGGTTCCACTGCAACCACGGATACGACACTGACGACTGCATCCAATTGAAGGATGAAATTGAGAACCTCATCTACAGAGGGCATCTCGAAAAATATGTCCAAGATTGACGATCTAAAGTTGCTCTGAAGCGACCCCCATCACCGACTGCAGAAATTTTCAATTGACCGACTGTAGGGGTAATCGACACGATCATAAACCAACCAAGAGACTTGGGGGCAAGTGTCAAAGAAGAGTCACCCGATGCTACAACATGAGGGTTAGATTAAAAGTCTTTTGTCTTGGAGATTTGGTCCTTAGAAAAGTGGAAGTCTCAATGCTCTATGCATATGTATTATCAGTAGATATGTCTTTGACAAATATTTAAAGTGATATGTTTGGCTTTTGACATATTTGATTGAATGTTCGACTATCTACAAGCTACTTATCCACTGACTCCGATCGGCAAAAGACTGACTCCGATCGGTAAAACACCAATTTCGATCGACAAAAGATTGACTCCGATCGATAAAAGATCGACTTTGATCGACAAAAGACCGACTTTGATCGGCAAAACACTGACTCTGATCAGAGACTAACTCCGATCGGCAAAAAATTGACTTCGGACTGCAAAAGACCGACTTTGGTCAGCAAAAGACTAACTCCGATTGATAAATATCGACTCTGATCAGATAACACTGACTGATAATATTGATTCCGATCGATTGAGCACCAACTCCAATCCGTCAAAGTTAATGAGTCAATCAATTGTTCGAGTCAAAAAAGAAAGATAAGCACTCAACACTTAGGAAAAATTTTTACTTTCATTACTGTGAAAAGTCAAAGAAATTACAAAAAATGGACTAAGATCCAAATACAAAATAAAAAAAAGCTACACCGACTCCCTTTCACTGACTCCATCGGCTGTCTCTTCAGTCGCCGCTGCTACATCGATCTCTTGGGCCCTGACGGTCGGCTCTTCTTCAGTAGATGCTAGAACTACCTCAGCAATAGGTACAGCTTCTTCTTCAGTAGTTGGGGTAATGTCTTCCGGAGCCTCAACTTGAATGCTGCTCAGATCGAGGTTCGGATAAAATGCAATGATCGCCTCTCGACAATCTTTGAACCCGACCCAATAAGCTTGATGGCTGCCCTCGAGGATCGCTTCTTTAAGTCCTCAGACTCTTTATAATCCTTGACAGCCCGATTCAAGACTTCTTGAGCAGCCTTCGTCGACTCCTTCACAGCAGTCGACTCCACATTGGCTAGTGCCAATCGCTCTTTGGTGGCCCGATGCAGATTCTGTAGCTTCTCCAACTCCTGGAGACCGTCATCTCACTCCTTTTAGACTCGCTTGATGATCTCTTTCTTTTGCTGAACCTAAGCCTCATAAAATTTCACAGACTTTTGAGCTGTCTCTAACTCAGCTCTTACAAATTCTAGTTTAGCTTTTATCGACTCCAACTTGGCCTTCAAGTTGGAGGTCTCTTCTTGATGCTTTTCCTCCAATTGAGCCACCACCTATATGGCAGCATCCTTTTTGATGTTTGTGGCCGACACTTTATCAGACCTTATTCGACAGAGATCCGCAAACTTTCGATACCCTCGCTCCAGCGATGACATGTTGTGCGCCAACTGAAAAAAAAGAAAAAGTCAGAATAACAAAAAAATTAGTGAATGAAAAATGGATGGATAAGAGAATATCGACTTACGATGAGGAGAACAGGTAAAATGAAGAAAATATCTCGGATACGGTCTAATCTTTTCTGTTCTTTCGATCCATTGGAAGAAGTGCAACCTCTATGAGCTTCCTGGCCAGTCTTAGGTTGCTCAATGCTGACTCACCTTCGAACATTCGGATGTTGAAATATTTCGTGAAACCCTTAGAAACATCTCTGCCAATTGCGCTATCAAAAAGTTGTGGCATCTTCCTACGATCTTGAGCTGATGGCCAATCGACCAGAGCCAACAACCAGTTGGGAGTGGAAGTCGATGCGATGTGGAAGGCGCCCGAGATGTCATCAGCACTGGGGGCAGTTCAACGATCATGATATCACCACCACGAACACCTGCTGAAGCCTCGATCGTTGTTGGAATTATCAAAGGAACGTCGGTAATCGATGGAACTTCAAGAACTAGCAAGACAACGATAGGATATGCTCGCATGTCAGAAGGGTCGACTATCGAGGATGTGTCGGACTGGGCCTTCTTCGATTTTCGAGATGGATTCCCACCCCAGACCTCTTCCCTATGGTAGCCCATTGCCGAATCCTTTCCATTGACAGCAGCCTCATGCCTGTAAAGAAAAAAAATGACTCAGTGACAATTTTAAAATTAAAGTCATAAATAAAAATGATAAAAGTTACAAAGTTATACCTACAGAAGGAGCTGGACCAAGTCTGATGTCGTATAAGTGCTGCTTTATCAACAGCTCTCATTGTTTAGAGACCTCCATGTCCTTCAAATGGAGGAAGTCTTCCCAATCTCCGACATTTATCCAGTCGTTGTCATTCCGTCCTAACCTAGAATATTTTCATGAAAAGAAAAACCCCAAGCCGATGGAGAAGAAGTGAAAAAAAATTCATTCTTCCATTCGTGGATGGAAGAAGGTTGAAGATAAATCGAGAGGACCTTATCTCGAAACCAAAAACTACCAATCCCTGGCCTTAGGATGGGGTCGGAGAATAAAAAATGCCTGAACAGTGACGGACAAGGGTTGGTCAGGATAAGATGGTAGAGCAGAGCAAAGGATATGATAAGCAAAATATCATTCGGTGCCAACTGAACTGGACAGATCCTATAATAATCGAACAGATTCTGGATGAACTCTAAAATCAGAAAGCAAAGATCTGCTTAGAGGTCCTCCGCATAAATCGCTACCTAATCGAGAGGAGAAGAATTCACCTTATCACTTGGATCAGATGCTGAACGTCGAAACTGCTTCGAGATGCGGTACTGCCCCTGGAGCCGAACGACATCGAATTCGGATAATGAAGAAACTTTCACGTTCGGATCTGAAAAAGAATCGTCAACTGAATCACCCAGCCGACTGTTTTGAGGAGATTTTGTAGGCCCATCTACCGATTTCTTACCCTTTCTACACCTATCGGAAGCCATTATCAGGCAAAAGAAAGACAACAAAGAAGGAAGGGAAGATGAAAGAACCTGAAAGCAAGACTGGACTTCGAAAAATCTGAAGAAGGAAGAAGAAAACAGCTCCTTACACCCACAGCACTCAGCTCTTTGTTGCAGCAGAAGGATGCTTCTTAGTCATAGTAGAAGATCCAAATGATAGGGACGACAGACCTTATATAGGCCCCTCAATGGCTGAGATGACCTCATGTAAATCAAGGCTCCTCTAGATTTTGACATGTGGTGTCATTTGAATCACACAGTGTTCGGACTTCTTGATGCATCGATCGTCAGATTGTGACATGAAGGCACAATCCATGTGAATTGTCAGGAGCCAACAACCATCCGATGTGTGGTAGTGCCTGATCGATTGAAATCAAATCAAATTATATCTTCCTGCCGTCTAGTTGCCTACAACATTAAATAACTATCTCCTCGAAGTGACACTCCAATGATAATTACACGACCTTCGAATGACAAAATGGCTGACAGTTCCATTTCAAAGAAATCATAAATACCAGCAGCCAAAGTGACCGCAGAATTCGACATCAAATCATAATAGAAGATACTTCCATCGTCCAACGTATCAAGTCACGTTGAATTTGAGAGTGGGGGGCAACTATTGAAGCAACTGATTCTGCTATCTCGACTTACATTCGACAATGATATCTTCGACTCGACAATGGTATCTGACTATGTGTCGTCGATCAATGTCCGATCGAATGGTCAAGAAAGTCAGTGGCTCAACACACTAATTGCTTAGCGACACCAACACCAAATATCTATTGACTTTTAACCATTCATACCGGCTGACAATAATCAGACCGATTGCCTAATGACTGACTACCGACGGTTCAATGGTAGACTACCAATTGGTAATTCCTGATCAATCTTTCATGATGCCATCAATATATCTCGACATCAAATCGACATTGGCAGGCCTGATTGACACCCGATCGGTATCCACACTATTTTCGATGACATGCTCGACAATTCTGACATAACATCAGCATAATGGTTACTTCTATGATCAGGCCATTAATTGCCCACTAAGTAGGCATTAATTGCCCACTCTACGACATCACAACACCAGAATAAGTGGGATCCCACGTGAGTAATTATCACAGACGGTTACCGATTGTTTGCTTATAAAAGGGAGGTAAATGAACGGAGACGGTAAGCCAATTCTTAAGGCAGAAACTCTGTCAATTTGAATTCACTACTATTCAACAAACTCTCGACTTCTAACTTATGCATCGGAGGTTGTTGTCAAAAATAATTCCAATCAGTGTGGATGTTTTGTAGGTTGCTCTCAAGTGGAGCTAGGCGCAAAGGGGATTTGGCTGCAACAGATAGCATCCACACATACACCATATTCTATATTACACCATTTGTACACTGTAGGAAATCCATCCTCGTCTGATATCCATCACATGATCTATCTTGAAATCAAGCACCATCAATCCCAGATATAAATAATGTGGTGATTATGAGGGCTGCACATAGGGCTGAGCAAATAATCAAAATCCGAAAAAACTCATCCAATCCGATCCGATAAACATTGATTTCGATCGGTTGAAAGACATAAATCGGATGGAATCAGATTGAGATTTATAAAAAATTGATTATTTACGGTCAGATTCGGTTCCTACACTTTTAACCCATATGAAACTGAACCCAACTGATATAGTATTTCATAAACTCACTTTTATTTTAAGATATTGTCATTTAGACTTCAATACTTTATTTAAAAATACCACGTCATTCATTTAGATTTATGAGAATATTAATGTTGAATTATTAATAGAAGCTGTTGCGGCCAATCCTCGAGTGTGTCTGAATCTGTGGACATGAAACCAGCAAAATAAATTCATACTGATTGAAGTTATATCCGATAGAGATCCTCCGATGCCTAAATCAGTAGAGAATGATAAACAGGATAGTTAAAATAGATTTTGATAGAATATTAGCCTAAAAATATCTTACCCTTGCTGTTTCCTTGCCTCCCTTTATATAGGTAATTTGAGTGTAACTATCTATAATGGTTTGGCACGTGGGATTCCGCTTATCTCAATATTATGTGATCGTAAAGTGGACAGCTAATGCCCACTAATGATCATGGTAAGTAACTGTTATGTACTTTTATGCTGGTGATTTTGATATACGACTGTGTCGGTGGTGTGGGTGTACCGACTGTATATCGGTACTTGTAATATATTGACTGACCATCGATTGGTGATTTTGATATACCGACTGACCATCGATTATGAAGTCGATCAAGTCATTATGGTTGATTTTAATCTGTCAGAAAAGTCGATTGAAAATTACTGATTATCTGCTAGTATACAGACTGATAGTCGGATGCCTGTGTCCTTGACGTAGATAAAAAGTTGGACGATGAGCCTTGTAGATATCATAGTTGAACCAGAACTCGTTAAGCGATTCGACTTTGATGGTTTTCATAGGGTACCGAGATATATTCGGATGACCGACCGTGAATTGGAGGGAGCATGTCTGATTGCCCAACAGTTATCCTCCACTCTCAAATCCAAGGTGGTTTGACACGTGGCTTGAGACATTGGATGAAGGGAGTCTCCACATGTCATTTTGAGCCCTAATTTTGCGGTCACTTCGGCTGCAGGCACTAATGATCCCCTCGAAAGTCAAAAGATCTCTAGTCATTTTATCATTTCGATGATCGCGCGATCATCATTGGGATATCAATTTGAGGAGATAGTTATTTAATGTCGCAATCGATCGGATGGTAGAATGATTTGATTTGATTTAATTTTAACTGATCGAGAGCTGTCATGAGTTTGATAGTTGTTGGCTCCTATCAATTCATAAAGATTATGCCCACATGTCTCAATCTAGTGCTAGGTGCATCAAAAGGTCCGAACGATGATCGGTTCAGATGTAGTCATATGTCAGAATCTGAAACAATCTCGATTCGAATGAGCCTATCTCGACCGTCGATGGGTCCTATATATATATAAGGTCACTTTCTTTCCTTATTTGGACCTTCTATCATAATTTTGAGAGCTCGAGTGATCTCTGTGGGTGTCTAGAGTATCGTTGAGTTTCAGTGAAAGTTAAAAGTTCTAGAGCCATCTTTTTCTTCCTCGTGTCTTCATGGTCCCTTAGGCTTTCTTAGATTTCAAGTTTGGTCTTCCTCCTTCCTTTCACTTTCCTGCTTCCTTTAAATTTTTTCCCACCATTATCAATGGTAAGTAGCAGTAGAAAGGTAAAGGTAAGGCTAGGGTAGATGAGGATAAACCCGTAGATAGAGCCTCTAGTCCTTCTTGGGCAGTCGATCGGCTGGCTCAGTTGGCGATTTCTTTCGGGCCCGACAGTAGAGGTTTCCTCTCAGATTGAGTCCGCAGTCGTTCGTCTCTGGAAACAATATCACATCTTAGAGCAGTTTCGACTGTTTGTGCCTGATCTGAATGGTCGGAGAATTTTTTCTCCTTCGGATCGAGTTGCTATCTATGTTGAGAACCTTTGGGTTGACTTTCGATTTTTGATTTTAGAGTTTGTTTAGAATATTTTGGACTATTACTGACTCTATCCAGCCTAGGTTGCTTCGAATTCTATTCATCTCCTCATTACCTTTGTCTTATTGTGTCATATTATTTTGACCAATCTCAGACCATCCCTCTTTCATGCTTTTTTGTTTATCATCCTCATTTGAAGGTTGAGGGTTGGTGGTTCTTCAGCTTGAGAAAGGGTCTATCCTTCATTATCGGCCTTCCATCTTTCATCCATGATTGGAAGATTAAATTTTCTTATTCTTTTCTTTAGCTTGGGGCTTTCCTTCTACCTAAAAAAATTCGAGAGTGAGCCCGAATGATCTCAATCGAGTCGATGCTGTTGATCGAAAAGACTTCCTCTGACTGAAGGATATGAAAGTCCCTCCGCAACGAGAGCTGTTAACGAAGCAGGCTCTTTATGATGTCGGACTTAGTTCGACACTTGTCATAGGTATAGCATAGTCATCCTTTTACTTTTCACTTTTCATCTGACTTTAAATTTGTAGTTAAGTTATTGTTGTCTTTTATTTGCAGCTATGCAACATTCGGTGTGACTTTTAGTAGATGAGATCCGACGGTTCACCGTCGGTAAGAAGGGGTCCACTATTGGTACAGATCCCTCTCGAGCCCCGAAGAAGACTCGGCCCGACATATCATCGACAGTAATTCTAAGGGCCGCATCGAATCACCATTGGTCGTAGCTCCTGAGGCCTATATTGAAGCAGTCATTGCCTATCGGCTCCAGTGGTTCTGACAATTGAAGTTCACTTGCCAACTAGGTAGCCAAGCGATGACAACATTGTCGTGGTTGCCGATCCAGAGTCAGCGAGTAGGATGCCGACAGTATCTCGGGTGCCACCCATGTTTGAACCAAAGCTGGTCAACATAGAGCCAACCATATCTCAGGTGCTAGCTACACCCGAATGGATGGTGGTTCCCGAAGATCAGTTGTCTGCACAAGAATGTAGGAAGGCACTACAAGTTTCAGCAATGATGGGGCTTCGACGAACTTCATGGAGGTCTTCAACATTCGGATTCTCGCTGGCTAAGCGGCTTCTAGAGGCTGCACTTCTCCCGACTGATAGGAAGAACAAAAAGAATCAGACCATGTCCGATATGTTCTCGTCATATTATCTGACAATCCTTAGCGTAAGTTGGTACTCCATCCTCCATCTATCTTTTTATACTTGCTTTTTTTTTAACTCTTCTTTTTAGCTGGTGTATGATATGTCAGCACTAGAGAGAGGGTATAGGACGATTGCGGACCTCCATCGGTAACAGATCGATAAGATTGCACCTCGAATGCTGACAAAGCCACTGCCATTGAACGTCTTCAAGCAGCAATAGAATGGGAGGAAAAATATCAAGAGGAGATCTCCGATATGAAAATTGAGTTGGAGTCAGCTAGATCTGAGTTAGAGTCGGCTCAGTAGTCGGTCGTGTCCCAAAAGGAGTGAATCAAGAAGGAAAAGCACATGATCAATCGGCTTTGAAGGGAACGTGATGGTTGTATCGAAGAACTGGAGAGAGAATAGGACAGGCATTGGACCACCGAAGCTCAGTTAGCACTGGTCGATGCAGAGTCGGCCTCCACCAAGGAGGAGGTGAAGTCAGCTCAGGAGTCTCTTAGTCAGGCGTAGGAACAGATCATCGAGGACTACAAGAAGTCTAAAAACTTCAAGAATGAAATCCTTGAGGGTGGCAATATAGCCTACTGGATCAAGTATGAAGATGGTAGAGATGCTATCGGTAGTCTTTATCTGAACTTGGATCTAAGCAGTATCACTATCCTGACGACAGAAGTAGAGCCGATCGACGAAGTGGCTGCTCTGATTGAAGAAGCTGTACCCATGTCGATCGAAGTAGAACTGGCTACTGTCGAAGGTCAGGAGATTGAAGTAGCGACGGTGATCGATGCAGCAACGGAGGAGATCGAGCGACAGCAATCGGCATAGACATCTTTGGACTTTATTTTATTATTGGACTGTAGTCCAACTTTCTTTGTAATCAAATCTTAGTCTGATTTTGTAATCCTTTGTTGATAAATGAATGAAAGCATGAATGAAAGCAACTTTTTCTAAGTATTAAACTTTTGAATGTATCATTTGTCATAGATAATCGTTATCAATATAGATGAATATCAATTAGCCACTAACTATCAATCGATATACCAACTAACAATCGATAGCTGAGTCATAGGATTTGTCTATTAGTCGGGTATCAGTCAACTAAATTTTAGGCATAAATTTTTTCAAGTATTTGATATACGGAGGCTAGCCGAATATCCTTCAATCGATTGGAGTTGAGTTGGTACATTTCTATTCGATCGAAATCGAGTTGGCATATTATTTCGCTCAATTGTAGTTGAGTCAGAATATATAGTTGTCCATCTGATGTAGATACGCAGAGTCGACCGATCGGAGTTGGTGTATAGTCATCTGATTGGGATTGGATCGGTATGTATATTAGTTGATTAGTCGTTGGTCAAATATCATATATCCAGTTGAAAATTTATTGAAAATCGATCATATCATTTCAAATATATGGTATATATGGATAACTTCATTGATAGTACATTCTTTGATTGTTTGCATTCCATGTTCAGGGGACAATAGTTTCATTGAGGATTTCTAGTCAATAAGCACTAGGGTGAAGGATTTCGGTCATCCTGTAAAAGTCTTCTCAGTTTGGAGATAGTTTTCTTAATCCAAAAATTTTGAAACTTTTGCTTTTCTCAGGATCAAGTCTTCAAGATGGAAGATCTTCGATTTGACCCTCGCATTATAATATCAGACTACTCTTTGTCAATATGCGGCTATTCTTATCTGAGCTTGCTACTGAACCTTCGGAAGTAAGTTCAAGTCGGCTTTTTGACAGTCGGAGTTGCTTGGTTCTGCATACTATTTGATCCTCATTAACGGCAATCCGATCTCCAATGGAATTACTGCTTCTGTTCCATATGCAAGGTTGAATGGTGACTTTTTCATTGGGATGTGAGGAGTCGTTCGATAAGCCCATAAGATAGGATATAGTTCTTTATCCATAAGCCCTTGGCTCCATTCGGTCGAGTCTTGAGTCCATATAGGATCGTTCAGTTTGTCACCTCCACTTCACCGTTTGGTTGTGGATAGCCGATAGAGGTGAGTTTGTGCATGCTATGAAGTTTTGCATAAAAGTTTTTGAAGTTTTGATTGTCAAATTATCGATCATTGTCAGTTATGATGGTGTGTGGTAACTTAAATCTGCATATGATGGACTTCTGAATGAAATCTTTCATCTTACCATCAGTGATTTATGTCAAAGGTTCAGCTTCCATCCACTTAATAAATAGTCTACCGCGATGACTAAAATTTTTTTGATCGATCGTCTGAGGGAAGAGACCGAGTATGTCGATTCTCCACTCCACGAATAGCTATGATGCAATAATTGATGTCCATTGACTTATCGGTTGATGTTGTATGTTGGCATACCTTTGACATACTTCGCATCTCTGAATAAGTTTAGCTGCATTTTTCTCATGGTGGGCTAGTAGTACCACAATCGTAGAACTTTATAGGCCAGTAATTTACCCCCAAGTAATTTATGTAAATCTTTTCGTGGACTTCTCGAAGAGTATAGTCAATTTTGATAGATCTCAAGCACTTAAGCAATGGAAGAGAGAATGACTTTTTGTATAGTTGTCTATTCATCAAGACATACTATGAAGTCATCCACCTCAGTCATTTGGCTTCTAAAGAATCTCTGAAAAGAGTACCATCAGTTAAGTATTGAATAATCGGATCCATCCAACTTGGTTCATCATTTATTTGATCCACTTCATCGACTTTGTCGATACTCGATTGTTTGAGATATTCGATGAACGTTCGGTCGAGTAGATTGAAAAAAATAGTCGTTAGTCGAGATAGTGCATCGACACATATATTTCACTTCTTGAAATATGAGAGATCTCAAAATATTTGAAGGTTTGAATGAGATCCCTTACCTTTTGAAGGTACTTCATCATGGTCAGGTTTCAGACTTCAAATTCATCCTTAACCTGTCCTATGATCAGTTGTGAGTCGGTAAAGACCTTCAGGTCGTCTACATCGAGCTCTTTAATAATCTTCAAGCTGGCTAGCAATGCTTCATATTCGACTTGATTATTGGATGCTTTGAAGTTGAACCGAAGGGCATATTCAGTCACAATCTCTTTGGAGTTGGTGAGGATGAGGCCGGCTCCACTTATTTAGGCGTTGGATGCTCCATCAATATGTAGCATCCATATCGATTCAGGTTCGACCTCTGGAATCTCAACTTGCTCCGACTTGTCATCAGATTTATGCTCAGATCTGTCGTCAGGTACAGTACACTCGGCAATAAAGTTGGCCAAGACTTGAGCTTCATTGATAGTCGTGGATGATACTATATGTCGAATTTACTGAGTTTAATCGTCCACTTTGCCATCCGATCGGAGGTATTTGGTCGATGTAAGATCACCTTTAAAGATTGGTCCATTAAGATGACTATTGAGTGTGCTTGGAACTTCGATCGAAGTCATTGAGCTAATATAATTAGAGCATAGATAATCTTCTCCACCCTTGAATATCTTATCTCGACATTATGGCGTACCTTGCTGGTGTAGTAGATTGGCCATTGAATTCGATTTCCATCCTCTCGAACAAGAATCAAACTGATTACTTCGGAAGAAGTTGCCAAGTAGAGATACAACACTTCCCCTCTTTTGGTTTTGTGAGTAATGAGAAAGATATCAAGTATTTTTTTAGAATTTTGAAGGACTGTCGGTATTCATTCGACCATAAAAAATCCTTCGTTTGCCATAGGATCTTGAAGAAGGGCAGACATCTTTTTACCGACTTCGAAATGAAGCGACTGAGTGCGACGATCCTTCCGTTTAGTTGCTGTATCTTCTTTTTGAAATTGAGATGCTTCATATCGATAATAGCCATTATATTCTCCAGGTTAGCCTTGATTCTCCAGTGCAACATGAGAAATCTGAAGAATTTTCCAGCAGTCACCCCGAATGCATATTTGGTCAGTTTGAATTTTATCCGATATTGTCAAAGTGTGTCGAAGGCTTTTTCTAAATTTCGGATATAGTTATGAGTTTTGGTACTTTTCATCTGCATGTCATCGACATAAATCTCCATATTATGTCCGATTCGTGCTTTAAACACTTTGTTGACCAACCATTGGTAAGTCGCTCTGGTATTCTTTAAGTCGAATGGCATCATCTTATAGCTGTAAATACCTTTGTCAGTTGTGAAGGCTATATTCTCCTCATCTTTGGGCACCATTCAGATTTAATTGTATCTCGAGAAGATGTCCATGAAACTTAGGAGTCTGTGCTCCGATGTTGCATCGACTAATTGATCGATCTTCGATAGAGAGAAGCTGCCCTTCGAACATACTTCGATCAAATTGGTGTTGTCGATGCAAATTCTTATTTTTCGCTGGCTTTCCTCACCATCACGATGTTGGCTAGCCAATTCGGATAATTGACTTCTCTGATGAAACCTACCGTAAGAAGTTTGTCTACTTCTTCGTTGATGATCTTCTGCTTCTCCAATATAAAAGGTCTTTCTTCTATTTCATCAGTTTAACTTTTGGATCAATGTTCAACTAGTGAGTTACTATTTCTGGGAGAATTCCTGACATGTCAGCTACTGATCAAGCAAAAATATCGGTATTGGCTCTCAGTAGTTCTACTAGTTGCTTTCGCTTCGACTCAGGTGATTGTGATCTGATTTAAAAAATTTAGTCAGATTATTTTCTCTCAATGGGATCGAAATCAATTGTTCGATGGATTCATCCCTTTCTTCATTATCTCTCTGGTCTAGTTTGTCAACCGACAGCGGATCTTCAGGCTTGTTGTCTCTGACAGAAATCATGAAGTAGTGTCGGACCATTTGTTGATCCCCTCGTATCTCCCTGACTCCACTCTTTATTGGAAATTGGATGAGGAGATGATAAGTCAAAACTATCGCTCTCAACGTATTAAGTTTCGATTGTCCGAGTATGGTGTTGTAAATCGAAGGAACTCGGACAATCGTGAATATCAAGAGGATGGTACTTTATCGTAGTTTGATTTCTGCAGTCAAGGAAAGAGTAATCTCGCCCTCCACACTGACTGCATCTCTAGTAAAACTGATCAAAGATGTAGAGACTCTACTGAGTCGGTCAGTCGATAGTCGCATTTGAGAGAAAGCAGAATAGAATAATACATCTGTAGAGCTTTCATGATTTACAAATTTTTTTTATATTATAATTTGCTATCGTCGCTGAGATGACGACGGCATCATCATTAGGAGTTTGTACTTATCGAACATCATCATTCGAAAAGAGATTACATTATCATGTCGTTGCTTTTTCGACGACTCTTCTTCAAAGTTTATCCTTCAGTCTCTTGATCGCCCAAAATCATGTTGATGACTCCCGCCATTGGTCAATTGTCGTTTGCTCCCTCAGGTTGATGCTGAGGTTGTTGATCAGTAGGAGCTTGAGTCAGACGATCGTGTCGAAACTTCTCGAGATAGTCTCATTGAATCAGAATTTTATTCTTCTCTGAGTTGAATGCACTGTTCGGTGTCGTGACCATGATCATAATGGAACCAATAGTACTTCTTATCATGGCTCCTCAGCGGTGCTTTCATTGGTGGGGGTGACAGAGGTACTTTTCTCCTTTGATCTTCATTAGAATCTACATACGAGAGATAAAGAGAGGAGTATAGGAGTGATACTTGAACCAAATTATTCGATCTCAGACTCCGTTGGTGGGGTGAAGCTCTTTTATTATTTGATATTCGATTTGGCTTAATTGGAGCTCCACTCTTCTTTTATTTTTATTTTGATATTTTCTTCTGATTGGCGTCGGTTAGTAGCACCTTCGTCTGCGCATATATATTTATACGCGCACTTAAGGAGTTCAGCATATGTCTGAAAGAGGATCTTTTCCAAGAAATATATAAATTTGAATCCTCTCAGACCTCTCTTCATGGTCGAGATGGCTATATCTTCATTGAGGTCCCAGACCTCAAGTGTGGTAGTATTGAAATGCACCACAAAGCTTCTCAGAGTCTCTCCTTCATTCTGCTTGTTGGAGAAGAGACTATCAGACATTCGTGGCATCCTCCTGCTGGTACTGAAGTAGGCTAAGAATGATTGCTCCAGTTGCTCGAAAGAATGGATGCTTCCCGACTGGAGCCCAGAATATCAAGCTCGAGCAGCATTTCAAATTGTAGCCAGAAAGTCAAGGCATATGAGGACGTCAGTTACTTCCTGAATCATCATGAGAGCCTTATAGCTCTCCAAATGATTGACAGGATCGGTAGAGCTGTCATAAGGCTCCATCTGTGGCATCTTAAATCGAGTTAGAATCAATTTATCTAAGATGCACTGAGAGAAGGGTGGAGCAGTGTGGATGCTAAGATCGTTGGAGGACCCTCGACCATCCATCTAAAATTAGGTGAGTCGGCAGTTGATTTTTTAAACTTACGTTCATAGTTGTCAAACCACCATTGTCGGAAGAATACAGGGGTAGAATCCCCCAAAGAACTGGATGAGGAAGTTGAGGGCGTGCATGGCCTCTTCCCCTTCTTGTCACTATGGTGGTGAGAGGGGGAAGGAGACCATCGCTATCGTCGAGTGGTATGTGGAAGTGTTGGGAAGATGGTGGCTCGACATGATGGGTATGTCGAGGTAATCATCTTTTCTGAGATAGACAAGGAGATCGTCGGGGAGCGCGACGATCGTACTTGGATGGCACTGTATGCGCCGTCAGCTTTTCCGTCATCGGTTGCTGCTGTTGTTGCTGTGTTTGCTGTTGCTGGAGGCTGTGTTCTGCCTTTGTCAGCATTTTTATCTACTGCATTGAAGTAGCGAATTGTTGTGCATTCGTTGTAACAACCAGATGCGAAGAATTAGACTTTGCCATTGGAGGTGGAGGCGGGAGATCTTCTGGACAGAAAGATTGTCTGGTGGAGCGGATGGAATTATTTTGGGGTCTTGTCTTTGCCATGACTAGATTCATTCTCCCTTCTATCTGGTACGTCAATCTGTTACAGTTAATCTTCGAGTGTATCTAGGTCTAGCGATGAGTAACCTGCAAAACTAGTCCATATTGATCGAAGCTATGTCCTGCGGAACCCTCCGATGTCTAAGTCAGTAAAAAGTAGTGAACAGAATAGTTGAAAGTAGATTTTCATAGAATATTAGCCCAAAAATGTCTTACCCTTGCTGTTCCCTTACCTCTTCTTTATATAGGCAATTTGGGTGTAACTATCTGTAATGGTTTGGCACATAGGATCCCGCTTATCCCAACATTGTGTGATCGTGGGTGGATAGTTAATGTCGACTAATAATCATGGTAAGTAATCGTTATGCACTCTTTACACTGACAGTTTCTGATATACTGACTATGTATCGATGATATGGGCGTACTGACTGTATGTTGGTGCTTGTAATATACTAACTGACGGTCAATTGGTGACTCTGATATGCCGATTGGTCATCGATTATGAAGTCGATTGAGTTATTATGGTTGATTTGGATCCATCAAAAAGTCGATTGAAAATTATCGACTGTCTATCGGTGTACCGACTGATAGTCGGATGCCCATGTCCATGGCACAGATAGATAGTCGGATGATGAGCCTTGTAGATATCATAGTTAAACCAGAACTCGTTCAGCAGTCCGATTTTGATGGTTCTCTATAGGGTACCAACACATATTCAAATGGTCGATCATAAATCGAGGGGAGCAGGTCTGATTGCTCTAACAGAAACACATCAATTTGAGATAGTTTTAAAGTGAAAGCTTTCAGATGTAGTTGCTTTTAAGTAAGTAAATTTTTTTTCTGTTTATTTATACAAGTTAAAAATAAATTTAAATTATAACTTATAAATTAATTTTTTATATTAAATTAATTTAAAAAATAAATAAATTTAAATGGATCAACATTGGATTTAAAATCAATATTAGATCAATATTGAAGTCCAAACCGGTACAATCCATCTGATTTCATTGTAAACTGTTTATTTCGATTCCAAACGATTTATACATAATAGGCGATCAATAATAAATTTATTTTTTTTAATTTTATTAAATTTAATTAAATAAAATATTTTTAATTTAATTAAATTTGATCGGTGCCCAACACAATCTCCTCAGAAGTGCACAACTCGCGCCACAGGATCTGAATCCGCATAAGATAAGATTTGGTCGCACTCCTAATGATACGGAGGACCGAGGCTAGTGGAGATGCCGGGCCCTGGTAGCTGGTGAGGATACAGTGACGTCACCAACGGCTTGCCATGGATTTGGGAATCGTGTCTGCATTTATTACCGAATTGTAATTCCTCGACTATCATGGCCTGGTAAATTCGGGATGTTTAATTTATCCCAGATAAATCCGGAATTTGAGCAGGACGAAAAAGGACGGAAAAGCGCGCATGCGGGAACCATGCGGCAGGCCGGACGCACGCGCTCTCTAATTCTCACCTTTTTCGCTTATCTCTAACTCTTTAATTAATTTTAGCTAACTATTCGAATAATTAAATACTTTTTAATGCCTTATTCAATTGTATCTAATGTATGACAGGTACCATATATTCTCTCTGTCATGCCTTGGATACAACGGAGGTTCAATTACGTACTTGCTTACGCAATAGGCGAGAAAAAAGTCATCATGAAATGCTGGGCGAATCGTACCTCATTTACTCGTCCACTTTAATTTTTAGAACATTTATATGTTACTTTATGTAAACATGTTTATGCGCAATTTGCTCGTACTTGGTTCTGTTTGACATGTTGGATAGAAAGATAAATGAAATGGTAGAAACAAATATTCCAGCATTGAATAGCATTTTTTTTCCCAAACAGATTGGTCAATAGCTAAAGGAACCCAAGTTAACATGCACAAATTTTTAATATTTAAAACTATATTTGATTCACAAGCAAAATTGAAATTAAAATGGCTAAAATCATAATTACAACAATCATATTTTTCGACATATTTAATATATAATTGGAGTAGAATTAAATAAAATAAATTTTTTAATCAAATATTAATCAAATAAAAATTTTATTTTATTTCTATTTTACAGTTCAACCAAATATATCTCAAGAGAATTGTTTCCATCCAAAAGAGCAAGATCTTGTATCTTTTAATAGGTAGGGTTTGACTCTTGGGTCGGGGTCTTGGTGTTGGCATCCATCACGTTGTAAGGATTCCAAATGGAACTATGAAGTGGAAGCGGAGCTAACGTGACAAAAGTAAAGCATTGTCCGATATTATGAGGCAAAGGGTTGATGGTGAGATCTTTTATTATTATTTAAGATTTGATTGAAAGCGACGGAAGAATGTATAAATTTTACGATTACAGGAGCTGAGAAATGAGATTTAATATTTTTTATTTAAATTTTAAAGTTGGTGTGGAATCTCGGTCGTATGGCAAATCTTAGTTGTTGGTGGTGTTAAGATTCGCTGGAGATAGGGTGGTGGCCCCCAGGGACCACCTGAGGGTTTGGTCGGCTCCGAGTCGTGGTTGCCTCAAGAGCAAGGTATTATCATGCGATCCGATAGCCATCTTGGACGGAGTGGATTGGGTCAGAGGACAGGCTGGGCCCACTTGGTGGACGTGATCGATTGCAGTTGGGGAGCAAGATTACTTTCGTGTATTTTTAACTTATTCGTCACGGGAATTACTATCCAGACTTTGGTAAAAAAAATTTCAACATCAAGCATCAGCAGAACAATGGTATACGGTGGCCAGCTGGTTTATATGATGTGCACGATACTACTACCCTTCGCTCGAGTCATCGTTTTCAGGAAGTTTGTTTCCATGTGAAAGTGTCGCAATTTTTTTTTTTTGGAGTGTTTGCGAGCAGTGATTGTCAGATAAGAAACATAAGAGATGAAATAAATCTTTTTTATTATAGCTGATCTTGTGTCTTCTTTGTAGGTCACGGGATATACAACAAAAAAATACAAATATAGCTATTCTATATAAATATAGTTATTCTAGATTTGGCAGAATGCTACAGCTATTCTATACAAATATAGCCATCCCAAATATAATGGATATCAATCCTATACACATATGGGAGATATGATATTAATCCTATACATATATAGGAGATATGTACAACTAATATATCTAACACATTGGTAAGGAGTGATTAACCAAATTGAGTTTGGAGCACAAGTTATGAAGACGAGGCGCAGATAATGACTTGGTGAAAATATCTGCAAGTTGTATTGTTAAAGTGATAGACTGTAGAAGTATAGTGTCAAGTTTAACATGTTGTCTGGTGAAATGACAATCAATCTCAATATGCTTGGTGCGTGTATGAAAATATCATTATGGGCTAATGCAACAGCATTTTTGTTATCGCATAACAGTAATGTTGCAGTAGAAAACTGAACTCCTATGTCAGAAAGAAGCCAACGAAGTCCAACAATTTCAGATACTGTATCTGCTAAGGTTTGATATTCATCCTCTGTGCTGGATCATGAGACAACTTTTTGTTCTTGCTATGCTAAGAATTAGAGAATTACCAAGAAGTATACAATATCCTATAGTTGATTTGCAATCATTCACATCATCTGTCCAATCTGCATCACTATAAGCACTTAAACACTAGGAAGAATTTAACGGCAACAATACTCCAGTATGCAGATTTCCTTGCAAATAGCAAAGAATACGAAGAAGAGCAGCAAAATGGACAGTGTGTGGATTGGACATGAACTGACTAACCATATGTACTGC
The DNA here is from genome assembly GCA_000441515.1 of Elaeis oleifera. Classification (NCBI taxonomy): domain Eukaryota; kingdom Viridiplantae; phylum Streptophyta; class Magnoliopsida; order Arecales; family Arecaceae; genus Elaeis; species Elaeis oleifera. The sequence continues at coordinate 509,847 of KE504999.1, read as the reverse complement.
ATGCGTGATATCAGGTCTAGTAATGGTAAAATACACTAAACCACCCACCAGCTGCTGATATAGAGTTGGATTGTCTAATGGTTTACCATCGGTGGACTGGAGCTTGACATTTGGTTCAAGAGGAGTAACTACTGTTTATTATCAGTCATTCTTGATTTTGTAATTAATTAGTTGCATATTTTTTTTGAGACAAGATCCATCTCGAGACTTGATTAGAAACTTCAAGTCCTAGAAAGTAGCAAAGTGGACCAAGAGCTTTCATTTCAAATGTCTGATATAAGGACTTCTTGAGTTGCATGATTCCTGTACTATCATCACCGGTGATGACCATATCATCAACATAAAGTAGAAGAAGAATACGACCCTTATATGTTTTGCGAACGAAAAGAGTAGAGTCATTAGCACTTTGAACAAAATCAAGGGAAGAGATAGTGGTACTAAATTTTGTAAACCATGCCCGTAGAGCTTGCTTTAGCCCATAAAGAGCTTTTCGAAGATGACAAACATGATCAAATTCATGTGAAATACCTTGCGGTGGTTGCATATACACTTCTTCCTCACCATTAAGGAAGGCATTTTTCACATCCATTTGATGTAATTGTCAGTGTCGTACAAAAGTAACTACTAGGAGGGTATGAACAGAAGTTAATTATGCCACTGGTGCAAAGATTTTCTCATAGTCTAATTCCATACTCCTGAGTGTAACCTTTGGAAACAAGATGTGCCTTATAGTATTCCATTGATCTATCAGAATGAGTTTTGATCTTGAAGATCCACTTGCACTCTATTGCTGTTTGTTAAGAAGTAGAGGAACCAGATCCCAAGTGTAGTTTTTCTCCAAGCCCTGTAACTCATCAGTGATAACTTGTTCCAAGCAGGATTAGTGGAAGCCTCTTTATAGGATGAAGAGGTTCATGAATAGATAGCAAAGTAGAGAAAATGTTGTATCATATCTTTGGAGACGAACATTTGGTGTTTGAGTTCTGGTGGGTAACGACTTTCAGTGGATGGGCAAGTGTAGGTGTAGGAGTAGCATCTGAAGCAGAATCGAGAGAATCAGTCATGTTAGATGGAACAAACTATGCTGAAGAGATTGGAGCATCATTCTCGATTGGAAAGAGAGTGGGATCAATGTCAAGCGTAGCAGAAGTTGAAGAATTCGAAGATGTGAGTAGGTTGGAGATTTTAGTAAAGAATAGTCTCCAAAAATCCATATTTGAGAAATATGAAGACACCGAGTAGTAGGATCATAACATCTATATCATTTTTACTCAATGCCATAACCAAGAAACACACACATAACTGAACTAGCTGAAAGTTTGTTGCGTTCATTAGACGGTAGAAGAACAAAATAAGTACATCTAAACGGTTGAAGAGGAGAGTGTTGGAAATTGTGTCCTAAAATCAATCGTGTGATGATTGAGTTCATCTTTGTATATGAATTATTGATAAATGAATCATAGTTATTCTATCATTTTTCATCACAAAGTTACATTTTCCTTGAACTCTTGTGCTGTGATGAAATTCTTAGAACTATGTTAGTGTACGATAAAGAGAAGATTTATCGTATAGTTTTTAAATATGTTCGCAATCAAATGATATGTCATTACAGGATGATGATGTTTATCGAGTAGAGGTCATTGTATGCTATATGGATTGGTTATCCTCTTAACCAAAGAGTGTGGTGATATTGGTATGGCATACATGTGAGATATAGGAGTACATTGTCACTGAACAAGTGACTCACCTGCTGAGCGTTCTGCTGTCAAGAATGGCTCGTGAAGCACATACGTATAAGTATCCTTCAGACCAAAAATTATCATAGTGACTTGCAAGCAACTCACTGTGCTTTGGTGTCGGACTATCTGAATTTCTAATGTAGTGATAAAAGACTACTGGGTATAGTCAAATACTTGTGAAGTCTGTGTGTGGATCAAGATGGGATTGACCCTCCAGATTATTGGAGTTGATGTATTGCTGTATTTCAATTTAGTAAAATCTTGACCAGTGTAATCTATGAGATGAATTTGAAAAGTTGAAATATAATGTGGATGAAGCAATCTCGATTGACAGTTAACCTGAGACAATTCTAGAGCATTCAGGATCAAAAAGATGAATTATGCGGTAACCATATACATGGATTCTGAAATATTTTTTATGATAATTCGACCTATCTGAACATCGAAAATCATTGCTAGATGGTATCTCGATTAATGTAGAAATCGGTTCCTATACTATCGGCTTAGTGTTTGAACCTATAGAGTCACACACATAAGTCAGACACCGTAGAAATATATTGACCTATGTTTATGTGTCCAATTTAGAAGTACTGAATTTGATTGAACATATAAACTAACTTGATTGAGAATTAAGTTATGGATTAAATGGGATTGAAGAGTTGACTATGTTTAGCTAGCACTATATATGAGGTTCAGGTTCGATCCCGGAGATGAATAGTTTCTAATCTATGATCCATAGAGCATATGAAAAATTAATTTAAGTATTGATTAATTTCAGATTAGATTTGAATTAATTAGACTTAATTGAGTTCAAAATCTAAGTTAGACTTGGTACAAAAATCCTAAAGAGTTTGAGATTGACAGCCTTTCGAAATTGTTTCGAACCAACTTTGAATTGAATTCGAATCGGATCTATTTTGGATGAGATATGAGAAATCCTACTTGCACTAAAAATTTTCTCTCTTATGGGCCGACCAACACCTGAAAGCTTCCTCATTGTGGGCATCCCATGTGGGTAAGAGATTGGGTGTAATGTGGTTGTCATATATGATGGCAATACTATCTCATGAGGAGTCTTTCTTTCATGAGTATTGGACTGATTCAAAGTATGTTTGAGTTAGAAATCTTATACTTATTGAGTTATGAGATTCATCTATAAATAGAGAGAGTCTCTATCTATGGATACATAGCAAATAAATTAGATTGAGAGAAGAGAGAAAGAGAAAGAGAGGCGTGAGAAGAGAGAAGCCCTTCTTCTTCTCCTTGGCCTCTCTCCTTTGGTGCCGCCTCTCCTCCCTTGCCATGGGCCTTCTTATGGGCATCCTCTTTGCTGGTGTGAGGTGTCATACTAGCACCTCTCCTTCCTCGTTTGATTGGGTTGCGAAGGTGATTTGATCGGAGTTCATCCCGTTTTCTGCGTCGTCTAATGTGTATGCGAAGTAGAGGGTCTGCACATTCAAGCCTCTACGAAGGATTGTTTCAGATTTTTAGAGATTTGATCTTTGATTTTGCTACCAATCAAGTAAGGATTTGATTCTTATTCATGTAGATTAATAAAAAATTTTAGATACAACCTGGGCTATCTGAAGAGAAACTATTTTTCTTCCCTTCAATTGGTATCAGAGCAGTACTGAAATACATGCATGCATATTAAAATTTATAGATTAATTACATATTGTATGTAATTAAAATTTTATGTTAGATATTAAATCTAATTTAAATCTATTTATATAAATTTTATTCTGATTTTGATTGGATTAGATGAGTCTAATCAATTATTGATTAAGGTTGTTATAAGTTTGTTATAACAGAATTTTACTGTTGCTAAATTTCTAATGGAATAACAACGTGAATTAAAATTTATTTTAAATTATTTTAATAAAATTTTAATATTATTATTTTTATTAAGAAATGAGGTTTATTTCAGATCTGAATTAGATCTGTTTCGATGGATATTTAGATCTGAATCATATCGAAATTCAGTACTACATGAAAATAGATTTTATCAAAATTATTTTTTATGCATTCATATTTGTATCTAATTAATTTCTATATGATATCAATTTAAATTAATGTTTAATAATCAATATAAGATGTATTTCAGATCTGATATAATATATATGATGTATCGAATCTAAATAGATTAAATAAAAATATGATTGATAAGATCAAAGACATGTTCATGACATAAAATAATTTTATCAATAATTGCATGTTGATATGATTACATATGAAATTAGATTTCATATCTTAGTCGCTTAGTACTCGGATTGATGAGATCAGCAGACCGTCCGGTCATAAGAGATCGAAGAGATTAATCTTTTTTATCTATTCGATGGATTCTCTTATGACGTGTAGGGTGTCATTGTGATCCGATTTCATAAGAAAAAAACGAGCAGATTTTATGTATTATTTAATCATAAATATGTTTAGATTAGATCTAAAGTGATTTATGATTCATTACAATAAGATAAATTCAGATATAAATTATTTAAATCTAAATAGCATGTTACATATGATATAATTGGTATAGATCTAAAAATTGTAATGATGCATGACATGTATGAAGTTTAGATCATACCTATGTATGTTTAATTATTAAACATATTATGAAATTTATTTTCATGAATTAAAACATATAGTATGCTTAACCTGAAACTCTGATAGAATAGTTTTACAGTCTGAAATATATGTTTCATATATTTAATTTTGAATTAAGCTTTGAATGATCTAGATTTGAGAATTGAAGATCATTAGGACACCACATAAATCGATGGACCAAGGGTTTGCTTGAATCAGATCTTTTTAATGGGTTAGACCTAGGATTAGAAACACATATAGATCAAGTAGAAAAATTGATTAAATCTAATCAAGTGTTGAATTAGATTAGATCAAAATTTCTCTAGATCAACCTCAATAATTGAAGTTTGATCAAGTCCATGTATTTGACCCTAATAAATGGACCGTGATCATGACTTCGTGGTTGAGCCCGAATCTTCTGGTGGATCAAATCGAAACTAATTTACTAGTTAGTGTCTAAGGTAAGTTTGACAGATTTGATAAAGTAATTTTAATTGGGAGCTATTCACCTAAATTATCTACGGTAAGTTAAAGGCATATCCCTCTCACTGATCTCACTTATCTGATCAACATGGTAGATTATGTTTTGATTAGGTCACTAGTCGATTCGTGTAGACCGATGCTATTAAGGTGAATCAGTGTGACTAATTTAGGTATCTTTAGACTAGCTTGTATCTAGTCTCCTATATGACTTGGTGAAATCAGTGAGAGGATTTGCAGCTTGCAGGTTGTCTTCTTCTCTTATTTTCAGGTCAATGAAATCAAATCTTCTAAATTATTAGGTCCATAAATGATAGAGTTATGAGATAATTTAGTCATAACCTCTCATTAAGGTGCGTGATAATGAGTCCAATATTCCAAATAGGTATTGGAGGCACCACACACCTGATGTCTATTACGTATTGAAATTGTCATTCATCATATGACCATCATGATGTACCTTTAGATCAATGCTTAGGTTGGCCGAGCCACACTCGGATCTGGATAATCATTTATTGGATGTACATGGTGTTGTCATGTTAATAGTTGGATCTAACCAAGATTTTCAATGGAGGTGCCACACGCCTGCTGAAGGAATGCTTGGAGCAAAACCTAATTGCTAGAAGTTGTTTGAAGAAATAATTAGTTATGAACCTATCCATAAATGCACTAGAATTGACCAAGCCATATTTAGGCCTGAATGCAGTCTGTGTGGATTCTAGTAGCCACTAAGAAATTAGTGTAATTTCTCAAATTGGAGGTAGAGGCTACCAATTCATAAAAATAGTGGGAGAACCTTTGGATTAAAGTCCATATCTTTGGGATTAAACATAATTCATATACTAATAGGCTTATATTTTTCTTTCAGTTATGGTCAACATACTATCCTTTCGTACGTTGGTAGACAGTGACAAGTTCATCGAATCCAACTTCGATAGCTGGTATCGAAAGTTGAAGATTGTCTTAGAGCACGATAAGATTTTATACGTCCTTACGGATGAGGCACCTGAAGAACCTACAGTCAACGCTCCTCGAGCCGTGAGAGACACTTACATGAAGTGGCTCAATGACCGCACGACTGTGCATTGTGTGATGCGGGCACCTATGAACGACAAGCTTAGCCGTAAGTTCGAGGATGCGTAGCTAGAGTAGATCATTTAAATATTGAATGAATCCTTTGGTACTCCCGAGGATGTAGAGAGATACAAAACCTCCTGCGCAGTGTTCAATATCTGTATACGAAAAGGTGCTTCAATCATTGATCATGTATTGTACATGATTGAGCAGATTGAACACCTTAGCAAATTTGACTTTTCGTTGCATGAACAGTTAGGCAAGGATGCTATCCTCAATTCGCTATCGAAATCCTACCAACCCTTTCTCAGTTATTATAGAATGACAAAGCCTGCAGTGAACTATCATGATTTGCTAGGGTTACTGTAAACTTTTGAGAAGGATCACCAACTCCAGAAGGAGCCAGTAAATTTAGTGGAAGGATCATCTACAGGACGTCGATCCTCTAAGAGAAGAAAAAGAAAAGATGCAAAAATTTCGTACCGTCGATCCTAAGTAGAGCAAAATGTCAAAAGTTGATCTAAGTTAGATAGAATACTTCTTTTGTAAGAAGTTGAGTCATTGGAAGAGGAATTGTCCTACTTACATAGCTACCCTTGATCCAAACAGACCTAAAAACAAGAGAAAGAAGCAAGCGGTTGCTTCACAAGGTACTTATATGATAACTCATTATAATTTTTCTATTTATGATACTACTACCTGGGTATTAGATATCGGAGGTCCTTTAATATATGTAATTCGTTGCAGGGACTATAGATAAGTAGGAAGTTTCGAGAAGACGAGCGGTTCCTTAACGTTGGAGATGGAAGCCTTGTTCAGTTCTGGCCTTAGAAACTTTGCAGCTTGTCTTCGAGTCCAGTAGTGTCATGTTAAATGATTATCATTATTGTCCCTCCTTTCTGATGAATGTCATTTCTGTAGGCTTTTTAGCCAAATTTGATTTCAAATTTATAATAAAGAATAATTTATGATATCATTATGAATGATACTGTAATTATGCGTGGATAATTAAAATATGACATATACATAATATCACGATCTATTAGTATAATGCACACAACCAGCAAACATCCTGAAATAAATAAATGTCAGTGAATCCTATCTTTGGTATTGCAGGCTTGGTCATGTCAA
>KE504999.1:362476-372882 GCA_000441515.1 Elaeis oleifera | reverse complement strand
CTTTGCTTAAATCACTTACTACATATAACTTGCTTATTATTACTTAATCCTTGTGGTTCTAAATTAACTTAAATTTAAAATCCAATTCACCCCCTCTCTTGGGTTGCATAGCTGGGCAACAAGAAGTCACCACGTATCATTTTGAGCCTCGATTATACGATCGTTTGGCTGCAGGTATTAATGATCTCCTCAAAAACTGAAAGATCTCCAGTCATTTTATCATTTCGATGGTTGTGCAATCATTATTGGGATGTCGATTCGAAGAGAGTTATTTAATGTTGCAGTCGATCATATGGTAGAATGATTTGATTTAATTTGATTTCAGTCGGTCGAGAGCTGCCACGTGTCTGATGGTTATTGGCTTCTGTCAATTCATGCGGATTGTGCCCATGCATCTCAATCTGACAGTAGGAGCGTCGAAAGGTCCGACTGACAGTCGGTTTAGATATTGCCATGCATCAGAATTTGGGACAATCTTGATTTGAATGAACATATCTCAGCCATTAACGAATTATATATAAGGGTTGCCTTCCTCCTCTGACCGAATTCTCTGCTACGACTGAGAATTTGAGAGAGCCTCCCGTGGGTGTCGTATTGAAGGTTCCATTGGAGGATTCCAGTAGATGTTGAGAGCTCCAGGAAACCATTGTTTCTTTCCCGTGTCTTCATGATCTCCAGCTCCTTTACTTTTCAGGTTAGGCCTTCTTTCTTCCACTTTTCCGCCGCCTCTTCTTTTCTACCATTATCAATGGCAAGTAGTAGTAGGAAGGGTAAGGATAAAGTTAGGGTAGATGAGGATAGACCTAGTCCTGAACCCTCTCGAGATAGTCGATCGGCTAGTTCGATCGACGATTCTCTTTCGAATCAACAGTAGAGGCTTCTTCTCTGGCCGAATCTGCAGTCATCCACCTCCAAGAGCAGTACCACATTTCGAAGCAGTTTCGGCTGCATGCTCTTGGTTCGAATAATCGGATGATTTCTCCTCCTTCAGATCAAGTTGCTTTCTATGCAGAGAACTTTAGGGCTGACCTTCATTTTCTGATTTCAGACTTTGTTCGGAATGTTTTGAACTATTACCGACTCTGTCTAGCCTAACTTGCACTGAATTCTATTCGGCTTCTCATTAGTTTTGCCTTGTTGTGCCATATGCTTCCGACCATTCTTTGAATTTTCTTTTTCGACCCTTCTTCATCTTTCGTCCCACCCTAAGACTGAGGGTTGGTGGTTCTTCAGCCCAAGGAAGGGTCTGCCCTTCATTGTCGGTCTTCTTTCTTCCATCCATGATTGGAAGACCCAATTCTTCTTTGTTTCTTCATCTTTGCCTTGGGCTTTCCTTCCACCTGGGGAAATCCGAGGATGAGAGAACAGTCAAGTTGAAGTCGCCGACAGAGAAGACTTTCTCCAACTAAAGGACATAGAAGTCCCTCAACAATGAGAGCTATTGACGAAGTCGGCTCTTTATGATGTCAGACTTAGTTCGGCACTTACTGTAGGTATAACATAGTTGATCTTTCATTTTCATTTTTTATCTGACTTCAAATTTGTAACTAAGTTATTGTTATCTTTTACTTGTAGCTATGCGACCTTCGGTAGAAGAGATCCGATGATTCACCGCCAAGAAGAGGCCCGCTGTCAGTATGGGTCCCTCTCATGCCCTAAAGAAAGTTTGGCCCAACACACCATCGATGGTCATCCCTGAAGCTATCGCTGAAGCGGTTGGTGCATTGTCCACTTCGATGGCTCTACCATCAGTCAAAGTTCACTCATCGATTAGGCAACCAAGCGATGATGATGTTGTCGTGGTTGCCGATCCAGAGCCGACCAACAGAGGGCCAACGGTATCTCGGATGCCACCCATGTCCGAACCAGAGTCGGTCAACATAGAGCCTGCTGTATCTCGAGTGCCACCTATACTCGAATGGATGGCGGTTCCTATAGATTAGTCGTCCGCACAGGAATATGGGAAGGCACCAAAAGTTTCGATTGATGATGGGGCTCTGATGAACTTTATGGAGCTCTTCGACATTCGGATTTCTACTAGTGTGTTGGCTTTGGCGAACCCAAAGTTGGTTAAGTGACTTTTGGAGGCTGCACTTCTCCCGACTGATAGGGAGAACCAAAAGAGTCAGACCGTGTCCGACATGTTCTCATTATATTACCTGACTATCCTCAGCATAAGTTGGTACTCCATCCTCCATCTGTCTTTCTTATGTTTGCTTTTTTTTAAACTCTTCTCTTCTTCTTTTCAGCTGATGCATGACATGTCGGCACTAGAGAGAGGATACAGGGTCATCGCGAACCTCTGTCGATCATGGGTCGATAAGGTTGCAGTTGCAAATGCCAACAAAGTCACTACCGTCAAACATTTTCGAGCAGCAACAGAATGGGAGGAGAAATATCAGGAGGAGATCTTCTGTATGAAAACTGAGTTGGAGTCAGCTAGAGCCGAGTTAGAGTCAGCTCAGCAGCCGGCCACATCTTAAGAGGAGCAAATTAAGAGAAAAAAGCACATGATCAGTTAGCTCTGGAGGGAACGTGATGACTATAAGAAGTCTGAAGACTTCAAGAATGAAATCCTCGAGGCGGCAATGCAGCCTACTGGATCGAATATGAAGATGATAAAGATGCTGTCAGAAATCTTATCCAAATTTGGATCTAAGCAGCATTACTATCCTGACCCCCGAAAATAGGGTGATAGAAGTAGAACCGACCGACGAAGCGGTTGCTCCGATTGAAGAAGCCATACCCTCATCGATCGAAGTAGAGTCAGCTACTATTGAAGGCCAGAAGATCGGAGCTATGGTGGTGGTCGGTGCAGTAGCTGAGGAGACCGACCAGCAGTCGGTGTAGATATCATAGGTCTTTATTTTTGTTATCAAACTGTAGTTTGATTTTTTTTTGTAATCAAATCTTAGTCTGATTTTGTAATTCTTTGTTGATAAATGAATGAAAGCAAATTTTTCTACTATTGAACTTCTTGAATGTGTCATTTGCTGTAGATAATCGTTACTAATGTAAATGAATATCAATCGACAGCCGACTATCAATCGATATGCCGACTAACAATCGATAATTGAAGTCGTAGAATTTGCCTATTAGTCAGGTATCAGCCAACTAAACTTTAAGTATGAATTTTTTAAGTATTTGATATACGAAGACTAACCGAATATCCTTCGACTGATCGAAGTCGAGTCAGTATATTTTTCACTCAATCAGAGTCGAGTCGTCTTATTATTTTGCTCAATTGTAGTTGAGTCAGCATATCATTTCATGCACCTGCAGTTGAGTCGGCATACATAGTTGTCCATCCAATGTCGATATGTAGAGTCGACCGACCAGAGTCGGTATATACAATCATCCGATCAGAATTGGATCGGTATGTACATTGACCGATTAGTCGTTGGTCAGATATCATATATCTAGTCAAGAATTTGTTGAAAATCGATCATATCATTTCAAATATGTTGTTCATATGAACAACTTCATCGATAGTACATTCGAAGCTTGTTTGCATTCTATATCCGAAGAACAGTCGTTCCATCGAGGGTCTCTAGTCAGTATGCACCTGGATAAAGTATCTCAGTCATCCTGTAAGGTCCTTCCCAATTTGAAGATAGTTTTTTTAATTCAAAAATTTTGAAACTTCTGTTTGTCTCAGGATCAAGTCTCCAGGATAGAAGATCTTTGGTTTGACCCTTGCATTATAATATCGGGCCACTCTTTGTCGGTATGCAGCCATTCTTATTTGAGCTTGCTGTAGAACCTGCGGAAGTAAGTCCAAGTCGGCTCTTCGACAGTCGGAGTTGCTTGGCTCTGCATACTGCTTGACCCTCATTGATGGCAGTCCAATTTTCAATGGGATTACTGCTTCTGTTCCATATGCAAGATTGAATAGTGACTCTCCTATCATAATGTGAGGAGTTGTCCGATAGGTCCCTAAGATAGGGTATAGCTCTTCTACCCATAAGCCTTTGGCTTCGTTCAGTCGAGTCTTGAGATCATGTAGGATTGTTCGATTTGTCACTTCTGCTTCACTGTTAAATTGTGGATGGCTGATAAAGGTGAGTTTGTGCATAATATAAAGTTTCGCACAGAACTCTCTGAATTTTTGATTGTCAAATTGTCGATCATTATCGATGATGATGGTATGTGGCAATTCGAATCTGCATATGATAGACTTCTGAATGAAATATTTCATCTTTCTTCGATGCTTTGTGCTAGAGGTTCTGCTTCCATCCACTTGATGAAATAGTCCACTGTGATGATTAAAATTTTTTTGATCGATCGTCAGAGGGAAGGAACTAGGTATGTTGATTCTCCACTGTGCGAAAGGCCATAGTGCAATGATTGATTTCAATTGACTTATCAGTTGATGCTGTATATTGGCATACTTTTGACATGCTTCACATCTCCGAACAAGCTCAGCTGCATCTTTTCTCATGGTGAGCCAGTAGTACTTCTGTCATAAAATTTTATAGGCTAGTGATTTATCCCTCAAGTGATTTTCGTAAATTTTTTCGTGGACTTCTCAAAGAGCATAGTCGGCTTCGATAGGTCTCAGACACTTAAGCAGTGGAAGAGAGAACGATCTTTGTACAGTTATCCATTCATCAACACATATTGAGAAGCCGTCCACCTTAATCGTTTGGCTTCCAATGAATCTCCTGAAAGGGTACCATCGGTTAAGTATTGAATGATCAGATTCATCCAGCTTGATTTATCATTTATTTGATGTACTTCATCAACCTTATCAATACTCGATTGTTCGAGATATTTGACGAACGTTCGATCAAGTAGATTGGAAGAAGTCACCAATCGAGATAGTACATCGACATGTGCATTTTCACTTCTTGGAATGTGAGATATCTTGGAATTTTTGAAGGTTTGAATGAGATCCCTCACCTTCTGAAGGTACTTCATCATGATCGGATCTCGGGCTTTAAATTCTCTCTTGACCTATCCGGTGATCAGTTGGGTCGGTGAAGACCTTCAAGTTGTTTACACCAAGCTTTCTCATAATCTTCAAACTGACTAGTAAGGCTTCATATTCGGCTTGATTATTGGATGTTTTGAAGTTGAACTGAAGAGCGTATTCAGTCACAATCCCTTCGAAGTTGATGAGATGAGGCTGGCCTCGCTCTCTTGGGCGTTGACGCTCCATTAACATGTAGCACCCATATCGATTCAGGTTCGGCTTTTAGATTCTCAATCTGCTCCGACTTGTCATTAGATTTATGATCAGTCTATCACTGGATACAGTACACTCGGTGACATAATCGGTCAAGATTTGAGCCTTCATTGATGGTTATGGATGACATTGTATGTCAAATTCACTGAGTTTGATCATCCACTTTGCCATTCGATCAGAAGTATCTGATCGATATAAGATCATCTTCAAAGGCTGGTCTGTCAAAATGACTATTATGTTTGAAAGTACGATCGAAGTCGTTGAGCTGATATAATTAGAGCATAGATCATCTTCTTTCATCCTCGAATATCTTATCTCGGTATTATGGAATACCTTGCTGGTGTAGTAGATTGGTTGTTGAATTTAATTTTTATCCTCTCGGATAAGAACCGAACTAACTACTTCCGAAGAAGTTGCTAAGAGACAGCATTTTTCCCTCCTTTGGTTTTGTGAGTAGTGGTAGAGATATTAAATATTTTTCAGATCTTCGAAGGATTGTCAGTATTCATCCAATCATTAGAAGTCCATCATTTTCGTAAGGTCTTGAAGAAAGGTAGACACCTTTCTGCCGATTTCGAAATGAATCAGCTAAGCACGGCAATCCTTCCGTTTAGTTGCTGTATCTCCTTCTTGGAGTTAGGATGCTTCATGTCGATAATGATCTTTATCTTTTTCGAGTTAGCCTCGATTTCTTATTGCGATATGAGAAATTCAAAAACTTTTCGACAGTCACCTCAAATGCATACTTAGTTGGATTCAATTTCATCCGATTTCGTCGAAGTGTGTTGAAGGCTTCCTTTAAGTTTCGGACATGATGTGGATCTCTGTGCTTTTCACCAGCATATTATTGATGTAGACTTTCATATTCCATCTAATTTATTACTTGAAACTTTATTGACCAAATGTTAGTAGGTTGCACCGGTATTTTTAAATCGAATGGCATCATTTGTAGCAGTAGATATCCTTATCGGTTGTGAAGATTGTATTCTTTTCATCTTCAGGCACCATTTGGATTTGATTGTATCTCGAAAAAATATTCATGAAGCTCAAGAGTCTGTACCTTGATGTTGCATCGACTAACTGATCGATCTTCGGTAGAGAAAAGCTATCCTTCGAACATACTTCATTCAAATTGATATAATCGATGTAAATTCTCCTCTTTTCATTGGCTTTCCTCACCATCACGATGTTGACAGTCAATCTAGATAGTTGGCTTTCCTGATGAAGCCCACTGCAAGAAGCTTGTCCATTTCTTCATCAATGACCTTCTGTCTCTCTGGTGTAAAAGGTCTTTCTTTTGTCTCACCAATTTAGCTTTTGGATCGACATTCAACCAATGAGTTATTATTTTTGGAAGAATTTGTGGCATGTCTGCTGTCGATCAAGCAAAATATCAGCATTAGCTCTTAATAGTTCTATCAGTTGCTTTCGCTCCGACTCAGGTAGCTGTGATTTGATTTGAATAGTTTTAGCTGGGTCATCCTCTCAATAGGATCAAATCAGTTGTTCAATCAGTCTTTTTCTTCTTCATTTTCTCTCTGGTCTAGTTTATCAACCGACAGAGGATCTTCAGACTTGCTACCTTTGACTGAAACCATGAAGCAGTGTCAGGCCAGTTGTTGATCCCCTCACATCTCCTCGACTCCACTCTTTGTTGAAAATCGGACAAGAAGATAGTAAGTCAAAATAACCACTCTCAATGCATTGAGTCCTAATTATCCGAGTATGGCGTTGTAGGCCGAAGGAACTCAGATAATCGTGAATATTAAGAGAATGGTGCTTTATCATAGTTCGATTCCTACGGTCAGAGGGAGAGTAATTTTTTTCTCGACACTGACTGCATCTCCAGTGAAGCCGATTAAAGGCATAGAGACTCTTCTGAGTCGTTCAGTCGGTAGTTGTATTTGAGAGAAAGCAGAGTAGAATAATACGTCTATAGAGCTTTCATTATCTATAAATTTTTTTACATCATAATTTACTGTCGTTGTCAAGACGACGACAGCATCATCATAAGAAGTTTGTATTCTTTGAACTTCATCATCCGAAAAAAAGATTATATTATTATATCATTACTTTTTAGATGACTCTTCTTCAAAAGTTGTCTCCTAGTCTCTCGGTCATCCAAAAATCATGTTAATGACTCCCGTCGTTGGTCGATTGTTGTTGTTTTCTTAGGTTGAAGCTGAAGTTGTCGGTCGGTGGAGGTTGAGTCAGGTGATCGCATCAAATTTTTGAGGTAGCCTCGTCGAATCAGAGCTTCTATTTCATCTCTGAATTGAATACACTATTCAGTATCGTAACTATGATCATAATAGAATCGACAGTATTTCTTTTGTCGCAGCTCCTTGATGGTGCTTTCATTGGAGGGGTGGCGAAGATACTCTTCTTCCTCAATCTCCATTAAGATCTGCACACGAGGAGTAGAGAGAGGAGTGCAGGAGTCATATCTATTGCCGTAATTATTCGACTTCGAACTCTGTCGGCACGGTGAAGCTCCTTTGCTACATGATGTCGACTTGGTTCGGTCGGAGTTCTACTCTTTTATTTTTTTTTCTTCTATCTTTTCCTTCTGATTGGCATCGATCAGTAGCACCTTTGTCCGTACGTATAATTTATACGTGCGCTTAAGAATTCAGCATATATTCGAGGGAGGATCTTATCTGGGGAATATATAAACCTGGATCCTCTCAGACCCCTCTTCATAGTGGAGATAGTCATATCTTCATTGAGGTCTTGGATCTCAAGCGTAGCGGTGTTGAAATGCACCGCGAAGCTTCTCAAAGTCTCTCTTTCATTCTGCTTGATGGAGAAGAGACTGTCGGACGTTCGTGGCATTCTCTTATTGGTGCTGAAGTGGGCCATGAAGGATTGCTCTAGCTGCTCGAAGAAGTGGATGCTTTCTGGCTGGAGTCTAGAATATCAGGCTCGAGCAGCTTTTTGAATTGTAATCGAAAAGCTAAGGTATAAGAAGGCGTCGGTTGCCCTCTGAATCATCATGAGAGCCTTATAGCTTTCTAAATGATCTACAGGATCAGTGGAGCCGTCATAAGGCTCCATCTATGGCATCTTGAATCAAATCGAATCGAAATCGGTTCATCTAAGATGTGCTGGGAGAAAAGTGGAGCAGTGTGGATGCCAAGATCATTGGAGGACCCTCGACCATCCATCTGAAGTTGGGCGAGTCGGCGATCAATTTTTCTGAATTTATATTCATAGTCGTCAAGCCATCACTGTTAGAAGAATGCAGGGATAGAATCCTCCAAAAAAACTGGATGAGGAAGTTGAGGGCGTGTATGGCCTCTTCCCTTCTTGTCCCTATGGTGGCAAGAGGGGAAGGGGACTATCGCTATTGTCGAGCAGCGCGGTGGGAGTGTCATGAAGATGGTGGCTCAATATGATGGAAATGTCGAGCCGATCGTCGTTTCGGAGACGGAGAAAGAGATCATCAAGAGGCATGGTGGCTGTACCTGAATGGCACTGTATGCACCGTCAGCTCTTCTACTATCAGTTGCTGCTGCTACTGCTGTATTTATTGTTACTGGAGGCTGTGTACTGCCTCCATCAGTATTTTCATCTACTGCAACAAAGCAGCGAGTTATTGTGCGTCCGTTGTAACAACCGGATACAAAGAACTGAGCTCTGTCATTGGAGATAGAGATGGGAGATCTTTCCGATGGGAAGATTGCCTAATGGAAT
The DNA here is from genome assembly GCA_000441515.1 of Elaeis oleifera. Lineage (NCBI taxonomy): Eukaryota > Viridiplantae > Streptophyta > Magnoliopsida > Arecales > Arecaceae > Elaeis > Elaeis oleifera. Next base: position 363,998 of record KE504999.1, on the reverse strand, counting down.
CAGTGGAGTTGTTCTGGACTCTTGTCTTTACCATGACTGGATTTATTCTCACCCCTACCTGACGCGCCAATCTGTTGTGGCCAATCTCCAAATATGCCTGAGTCCGGCAATGAGCGACCTGCAAAACAAGTCCACACTAACTAAAGTTGTATCCGACGAGAATCCTCCGATGCTTAAGTCAATGAAGAGTGGTGAACAGGATAGTTGAAAGTAAATTTCGATAGAATATTAGCTCAAAAGTATCTTACCCTCACTGTTCTCTTACCTCCCTTTTATATAGGCAATCTAAGTGGAACTGTCTGTGATGATTAGGCACATGGGGTCTCGCTTATCCCGATATTATGTGATCGTGGAGTATACAATTAATGCCCACCAATAATTATGGTAAGTAGCCGTTACGCACTCTTTGCACTGGCGGTTTCTAATATACTGACTGTGTGTTGGTGATATGGGCGTACTAATTGTATATCAGTACTTATAATATGCCGACTGACCGTCGATTTATGACTCTGACATATCGACTGGCCATCGATTATATCAATCGAGTCGTTATGGTTGATTTGAAATCGTAAGGAAAGTCGATTGAAAATTACCGACTATCTGTCGGTGTACCCATTGATAGTCGGATGCCCATATCCATGGCGTCGATAGGAAGTCGGATGATGAGTGTTCTAGATATTGTAGTTGAAACAGAATTCGTTCGACGGTTTGGTTTTGATGGTTCATCACCGAATATCGACATATAGTCGGGAGGCCGATCGTGAATTGAACGGAGCAGATCCGATTGTCTCAATAATATTTAATCAATTGTACCTAATTTTTTTTGAATCTGCTCGGAGATGGCAACAGGTAAAGTACGGCTGAGTAGGGCATTACCAATATTACCTTGGATGAAGTGAGGTAGATGGAGCATGTCGAGTTTGATGAAATTGATGGGACAGATAAGGTCGAAAAAATTTATAATTTTTTTATATTCAGATCATTTTTTTATCTTAAAAAATAAAATTATATATATTAATTAGATTTGGAATATATTCCATTGGATTAGATCATGCACGAGGCAAAATAACCATCACTCTTAATCGCAGAAATATTGTGAGCTATGATGCAGATGGTCTACATGCTTGCCTCCGTCCTCCCTCACAAATAATTCATGAACAAATAAATAAATGACCTTAATTTCATGTTTCTATATATTTTTTTTAATTTTATTTTCTTGGGTCTCTCATCTAAAAAAAAAAAAAAGAAACCATTTATTTTTCGGTTCTGTACTAGTATGGGCTTGATTTTGTTGCACGATAGCCCACAACAAGTCTCTGTCTCTCTCTCTCTCTCTCGCTCTCTCACCTCACGAGCAGAAGGTCCATCCGTCGAAGAAGGCAGCATAAGAATTCTCGGATCGGCAGACTCCAGATCTATCACCACCTGCGAAGAGAGAGAAGAGAGAGGAGAGAAGAGCCAGAGAAAGGGGCTTTAGATGGAGGGGAAGAAGGAGGAGGAGCTGAAGGGTAGGAGGAAGGAG
>KE504999.1:337412-353373 GCA_000441515.1 Elaeis oleifera | reverse complement strand
ATATGAGAAGGTGGCTTCGAAATATATTATTCATATTTTTTCATTATTATTTTATTGGATAAATTTCTAAAATTTATCCATATTTTTTGCATTATCCTTTGTACTTTTTAGATTTGAAGAAACTGGATAACTAAATTATTGAATATTGAATGATGAAAGTATTTAAAATGAGAATGAAATATTTTAAAATAAATATTTATTTACTAACTGATTGAAAAATAATTTATCCACCTTCTAGATGAGTAAAATTTTTCTCTATTTCATAGATAAATACTATCCATAAAAAATAACTTATCCATCTTCAAAAAAATAAAAATATAGATAAGTTGATAAATTTTTTTATGATATTTATCCATAAAAAATTAACAAAAAATGACATCCAAATCTTTATTCTACCTGTTATTTCCTCTTTTTGTTTTTTTTTTCCAGCTTGGGCCCGAATTAATGGTTGCATTGCACTTCGTGAATGGCTTCAGCAAGTGGCTTCAAGCATTAATAAAATAATATCTTTATCCGTATTGGCTGAACTTTAGTCCAACTTGCAGAAGCTTTATCATCCACTCATCAATTTGCTCAGCAATTAACAAAAACTAATTGACAAAAAAGTTTCATAGATTAAAAGATATCCACAAAGATAAGATGGATCGGTATTTAATAAATTTATGGCATGACCGTTCTCAGTTACCAATCGTACAAACAATAGGTTGATTCAATAAAGCTTAAGATTATTCATAGCCACTTGACATTTATATCACTGCAATTTGTCTACCACAGACCATGCTCAATTGGATAATGGAATGCAACAACTCAGGTACCATTTTATTCCAAATGAATAGCAGATAATATATGCATTATGCTAAACATAATTTTGTACTAGGCAAATTATTATCTGTACAAATGTTTAACACGAGGTTAAGAGATAATATGTAACAAAGTGTTCTCTCTGCCAGGTACTCTAAGAGCTGTCTGCCGCAACAGTAAGGATCTTTGCTCGGATTTAGGAGCTGAACTGCTGCATTTGCAGGGATCCTTTCTTGGGTATCATAGCAGTTGAACTGCTGCTATGGCAGGAATCTTTTCTCGAAGCTTCTGTGTCAGTGCCACTCGAACAGTCATGACCCCAGCAGCTGGGCCCGAAAGTCGAATTTTCACAATTGGCTTCTCAATGCCTACGAGCTCAAGCTCACCACCACCAGTTCCGCTGAGGTATGGCCTGATCTCATCAAGTACCTGATATGGGACAAAGATGAGCATCAAAATTTTAGCTTCCACATCATTAATTGATTCACGAATAATAAAGGAGCAATGTGCCTACGCCACGTAGGCTCTGAGGACTTAAAAGGCGGTGAAGTGCACAAAATTGTGCAGATAGAGTCTGTAAATACCCCTAGGGATTTTGATGCAGGTGAAGATTATTACCTTTTGTCAAGCATTAATATAACTAATGATATAGATAATAATTACATTTTATCAGAGCGAGGACAGGAAAAAAATTGAAAGTTAATGCATGTGCAAGACAATAAGGAAAATCAAATTGATATGGCATGAGAATCTATGCTGTGTAAGAATTTGAATATAAGTGTCCTGCCATGCGTAGGAATAGAGTGATTATCTGGGTCTAACAAAAGTCTTGTAATCAAAACTTATTTGATGTAAATATATTATGTTGATGTTAACAAGCACATCCTGACATTCAGCCCCTTTTTTATTTTTTATTTTTCCAAGGTGAAGGCTCAAATATTTTTGTGGCCAAGGTACTTTTGTTATAAACTTTTGCTGGACGCATTTTTTTGATGAACTTTATTGGATATTTTTGGTTCATTAACGGGGCACGGTATGTCTGAAGACCATGTCCTGTAAATTTCTGAGTAGAGGCTACCTGACAAATAAGAATTCATTTTCTGTATGAATGCCAAAAACACCATGCCTATGCATCAAATTAATTTGCACTGGTACTTCATAATACATAGCAAATGTATGTCTGAAGATCTTGTCCTGAATATGATTCCTAAAACTTCTCTCTTTTTATAGGTTTGATTTATAATGTAAAACTTGAATCCTATATATTGACATGGCTGGTCATGGGAATTGAGGAAAACGCTTGACTCAACCACTTATGACAAAAGCCAGACCCACCCCATCTCCCTAACATGTAGGACTCATATGGGGTGGAGGCCACGTGTCAACATGAGTGTACGGCCACACCAGCTCAGTGCAGTTAAAAGTGGCCGAAAAATTTTGCATGGGAATTATTATTTGTTAACAAGTGACTAATGCAGAATTTTGAAGTCTTTTTTTTTTTGTGCATTTTATGTCAGGATTAGTATTATTGACACTTTGAAAATAGATCCTTCTTCAAGATCTGCAGCATGTTTCAATTAACCCAAGTTAAGAAGTATGTACTGCAAATAATGGAAATTGGATGGCAATGTAAATCATGACTACCTCATACAATTGGTATTGCATATCTAGACTCTATTCATACCTAGTGAGTTATACCTAACCCATCTCTTAATTTGAATCTACAAGAAACAAAAAGAGATACCAGACATCAGTGAAAGCACTTGCCAGTTCCTTCAGCAATAATGGTGGGCCCCACCATGAACAAAAAGAAGGGATAGAACTAAGAAGACAAAAGTACAGCAATTCCCCAGCCATCAGTCAGCCAGCGAAAAAGAGACTCACAACACCAGTACACCACAGGCATACATTGAAAGAAAATGAAAAGCAAATTATGGAAGGCAGTAAATATTTCAAAGAAACATAATTGTAAAGAAAGAATTGCTAACATGTAAATGTTACCTTCTCGATGTTTTCAGCATTCAGCTCAAGCCCTGTTTCCTCATCAGTGATGGGTTCAACTGCAACTATTTCTGGAATTTTCTCTATCAACCGCTGCTCGATGCCCATCTTCATTGTCATTACAGAACTCGGACATGACCCACATGCTCCTTGTAATTTCAATCTTACAACATTTCCATCAATCTCATGTAGTGCCACATTTCCTCCATCTGCAATAAGATATGGTCGCACTTCATCTAAAACTGACTCAACATTTGCCGCAGTTAGTGGTAATTCCACTACTGGATCAGGAGTAGCAATAGCTTTGACCGCTGCAGCAAAGAAAAAAGAAGAATGATATCAAACTTTATTCAGGGAAAAAAAAACCCAGTATATATTATAACAGCCTTGTGAAAACATTGCCAGAAGCATCCTTTGTCGCCCATGCTGAAACTTGAGTCGTTTGCTAATTGGAAGGTGCTTGCTTGAAAACTTGGGTTCAGTTTCAGTTCCATACAAATCAATAACAGTTTTAAGGGTTTCAAGTCTCTTCAAAGCATGCTTCTTAGCATACCTCGTTAAAGATAGGAAATAGGATTTTGCCAGAAAATCAAACATATTAGGTTCATTTTTGAATTCCACTCTAGGAATCTGAATACAATATCCACTTGACCCTGAAAACCATGGTCCCAACTCTCCCGTCTCTCTTTTCTTGACATACACAGGGTGAGAGTTCAGCTCTTACATGTTGGATAGAACTATAGAGAGTGTCGTTCTGGAGTAGATGACTTGAATTCTTATTTATCATCGTATAAATTCACTTATTTTCTTTCTGTTGACAACACACCTTTTTTCATGCTCTTGATGAGGTGGGAAACTTTCTTACAGTATTTTAAAGGTGGTTGCACCACGTTTGGCAGCCACAGGACTGCATATTGCTTAGCAAAAGACAGATATATAGAAAAATAAATAGAAAATCAGAAATAAACTAAAGGAGCTAAAGAAAAAAAGGGTAAATAAAGAAATTTCTTATATATCCATTTGAAGACCTAGTAAGTGTAACAAGGACATGTTAACTAGTTACATCAAAAAAATCAATAATATTATCCAATAATATTTCTTAATAAAAAAATCCCATAACTTAAATTACTGCAACAAGCAAATCTACCCAATGACACAATATACTTAAAAAAAAAAAAAAACAAGTAAAAAGAAATCAATCGAATTTACAGTCTGTAGCTAAGATGTTTGGATACTTATGAGAAAGACATGGGGTTATAATTTGTTTGGCCAACACACCTAATGCCCCAATCTAGCCCAAAACATATCATCCAAGACCCTTCTACACTACCTAGACCTAAATGAGCTGCTCACATACTTGCCAGACCATTGGCCCATACATAGTTGGGCCTCAGGTAGGGTGGTCAAGGGACTACCAACCAGGCAATTGAAGTGCCTGCTCCTTAAAACCGTACTTTCTTCTCCTCTTTTCTCACTTTGGTTTCGATGAATCATTACTGCATCTCAGAGGAGTGGAACAACAATTATTTAGGTGCTTAAGGCTAGTAACTACTTCAGAAGCCTTACACTCCTAGCTTTGTCCAACCACTGCTCATAACACCAAGAGATCTTGGTTCTTTCTTAACCATAACTATAAGCAGCATTTCTTTGTCCCATTGTTATATACCCTAGCTTGTCATTTAGTCCTATATCTAGAGGATCTTCAAGAAAGATGCTCGCCCTTGAGTTTGGATTCTTTCTATCCATTTCTCTATTACTTTCTATGCTATGCGACTCCCATTGGTCCACATCAAAGCCATGTTTCTTTGTTGGCCCCACCAGCCTCCTATCCAACGCTAGCAAATGGGATCTTTCTCCTGTTAAAACTGAGAAAAAATTAAATAAAAAGAAACGAGATAAGGCGACAGCTACCTCTCGATCAACGATCATCCTCCTCTGGCTCGCTCTCAATCTCTATCAAAGTCTTAGGTTGCCTTACCCAAGATCATGAAGCCTATAGGTGCTTTGAGCAGTCTCCAGTGAGGATGGTTCAGTGGGGTCTTCGATAAGGAGACTTAGGCCACTAGCAACCATGCCTGCTCTCCTCCTTGAATCACCTTTTTAAAAGATTTAGATTTAGATCTGTCCCTCTCCTCCCCTTCACCTCAGCCACCCTCTTCCCTTTGCCCCCTTGCTCGACTTGAACCATAACCCCAAGCCTAGCTACGATCCCTCCTAGATCTTCACCTCTATGAGAGATCGGTTCTACCTTAGTGCCCCTAACAATCCCTCCCTCAATGCCACCCTCTCCCACCTCCGCCTCCGCTCGCCAAGTCTCATTCTCCATACACTTTGCCACTACCACCATCTAACCATCTCCATGCCCTTCACCCCACACTTTTGTGGCTCTGCCTCTGCCTTCGCTTCTTTGTCTAGTCCAGCCACCAACCCTACCATTGCGACCCTTGCACCACCTACAATGCCTCGTCGTCTTCCGTCTTCCATCTTCCGTCTCCATGAGTCCCACATCACCAGCTATGACATTGTTGGCAACCCAATCTTACCCTCTAGCTTCCCGACCACATATGCTTCCATGCCCTCTACCTTGATGCCTTCTCCTACCATGTCCTCCCCAATTCCCTCATCAAGGCCTCCACCTTTGACTTCACTAACTCCATCTTCATCCATGTGGCCACCCATGGCCTTGTCCAACCCATCACTACATCCATCAATGAAGATCCTTTGCTGCTGGAGCTGCCCTCAACCACGCCGATGCCTACCTCTGCCACCTCAAAAGCTCCCACATTTCCGACTACTCGGTGCCGATAGTTGGATGGTGGCAGCGGAGGATGAACGGTGATCAGAGAGGTGGACGTGGGAGGAGCCACCCTCAAGTCCATGTTGTGCTCTCACCTCCTTGTTTCTTTTTACTTTTTCAATTTTCTTCATGGGGAAAGGATCCTATTAGCAAGCATTAGATAGGAGGCTGGTGGGGCCTGACAAGAAACGTGGCTTTGACATGGACCAATAAGAGTTGCGAAACATAGAAAGTAACAGGAAAATAGGCATAGAGAATCCACACTCCTTGCCCTCACTAATTAGGTTGGAGACCTATCTTAACAAAGGGAATGAATCAAATAGAACAAATCCAATATCTACTCCAAAAATTTCTCAAGAACAAAATGGACATGAAGTGAAGGTACCATTTAGAAAGGACTCTTCATCACTTAATACTATGATGACACAGCTTGTAAGTCTACTTCAATGAATTGATTCCAACTCCATGTTTTCTACTTACACTTATCCACCACAACACCTATGCTCATTTTTTGGTGCATCCATCTTTTGCTTTGTCCACCATGTCAATCCAAATAGTAAAACCCAAACTACTACCATTTGAAGATATGGAGAGTGCAATTAGGTTTATACGCATGCAATGATGGGACACTATGGACATGTGCCATCTTTCCCATAATCAAGACCATCGGTTGAGTAGATTCTCATCTATTATCGCTACTTCTTCGTGTTAGACACATGTCTTTCTGTCCAACCCAAATGGATATTAAAAAGGAAATAAATAAATAAAGCATCACACCATACTTCTAAACTATTAGTTTTTATATAATCCACTCGCTGTTCCACATCATATGATTTATGTAATTAACCTCTAAGAGCGTTCTACTTAAAAGCAATCCATTGTAAGTTGTAACTCCAACTTTAAATCGATTCTCCGACAGCATGTACTACTAGTAGCTACTAGCCGGTTACGAAAGACAAGCACAGAAACCAGAATTATGGAACTAGCAAAATCGTCTGCCACCCAATCGAGAGAATTAGACATCCTCCCTTCCACATCTCCTGACAAACAGTATGTTTCCGATGCAATAAAAAGGCAATATATCCAAATCAAAAACAATCCATAATTAATCTATCTTGCAAAAATTGAATCCTGATAGAGGACTACAGTGTTTCTTGTAAGATTAGAAACAGAGAAGAAGCCCCCAACGCCCTAGTTTATAAAATGAATAAAGTCCAACAATCTAAAGACCAGACATGAACTGAAGTAAGAGGCTCACCGTGCCACGTTCTGGATCTGGAAACCCTCCGAAGAGCGGAACGTGAAGAAGTCCCGAGTCTACAAATCCTGATTCCCCTGAAGCCCGAATCCTGAGAGTTAAAGAACAAAATACGAAACAAATTAGGTTAAAGAGATTACTAGAAATTCTCCTAGGAATCAAGGGGCGAGAGAGAGACCTTGAAGGAGAGAGGTCGGAGGGAAAGAAGCCACAGGGAGGAGCAGAGGGATAGGAGGAGGAGGAGGAGGCTGCTTCTGGGGGCCGCTGAGACCGGCAGCAAGAAGGACAAGGATTTAACGCCACCGATTGCATCATTAGAAGCTCTCGATTTCTCGATCTTCCTGGCCGTCAGGTATCTCTCCAGGGTAGGAGGCAGGGTTGGACGAGTTATTCGGCACGCTACAACCACGATACCCAGGAGGGACTCGAAATCGCCGTCCAACTTTATCGGCCAGAAATATGTAGGTTATAAAGCCACCATCCCATGTTCTAGGCGGTTCCTTTCTAATTCTTAGCCTCCTGGGAGCCCAACTGGTTTGAAACGTGACCTGATCATTAAAAAAAAAAGAAAACGTATGGCACGAAGTGGGCCGAGATTTCGTGAGAGTGCTCTCTTTCGAGCTTCTCTTTCTGCTGGACATTGCTGCTCTTTTTTCAATCTAACTTTTAATTAAATAATTTTTTAAATAATTGATCTATGAATACGTGATACTTTAAAATAATTTTAGCATATTTAGGGGTTCTTTTTTTCGAAAAGAGAACTATATTACGAAAGATATAAGACATGCATACAAAACCAAGTATATGGGCTCTGACATAATTGGAGGCCCACCAAACAAACATACGTCAATCAGGCCCAGCAAACACAGGAGAACGAGCGGGCCATGGTGCTGGAACCAAAAAACGAAGACAAACCTGGCATAACATACCCAGAAACAAAACAGTATACGACGAGTTCCATAGAAATATTAACCGAAACAAGTGATGCAAAAGTAGGACCAAACCAGCATAATGTCGTAGAAAAGCATGGAAGGAAAACAAATTTGCCAATATTGAGATCCTTGCTCGGAAAAAGGACAATTTTTTTGTATATTTAGTTGATCATAAAAAAAATGACATAATGATATATTTAATTGAGATTTACATATATGAAAAAATTATATAAAATATTCGTTGTATCTTTAAAAAGGAAAAAAAACCACGATTTCTAATAGATGGGAATTGGACCTTTTCATATCCCATACAATTGTTTTTAATAAATACGAGAATCTTATTCCCAATAAACCACTAAATAATAACAAAAATATTTTTAAATATATAATTATTATATAAGATATTATATAACAATATGATAGTTATAATTAAATAATTGATAATAACATATTAATTCTAATACAATTAGATTACAATAAATTTGAATTTAATTTAATATATATATAATATTTTTAATATAATATATATTATTATTATTTTAATATAATATATATTATTATTTTAAGATGATCATAACTACTTTGTAGTTGGGAAATTTCAATCCAGTTGACCATATTCTCTTTCCTCTTGACTTCCGCAATTTATAAAGGGACTGTAACATCATACTTTTTTTTTAAAATTCTTTTCTAGTACAGTATCAGCTCTTTCTGTGTATATTTTGCTTACAATGAATATACTGACTGGGCCAAAAATACCAAAACTTATCTTTATACTCTGACAAAGCTCCTGTTGACCGTTGTGATCATGAAACCTAAATTAACAATATATTTTGATACACTGATGTAATATTTACATCAGTCAAAATTAATTTATCCATTGTGAAACTAATATATTCGTTTGAGAAGGAATGGAAATTAGAAGTTTATCCTAGAGTCTTATTTATTGTTGAAACTAGTTTGGCTTCGTCTTTCATATAAAGTGTTGTTGTTGGTTCAGCGTTGTTTTCATATGATAAGCTACTCTGAAGTTTGTCTTAAAGAAGAGGAATCTGTATCTTTACTTCAATATCATATTACTTCTCTTATATGGAGATGTTCCTTGTTGCAGTATACATCTATCCATTCAACCTTATCAATTGAGGAGTTTGTGCAAAATATTAAAAAGAATTGTTAATCTACAATCCAAAGAGCAAAAGTTATTTTGTACTGTTATATTGTATATAATATTTAATTGGCAAAAAATTTCTGTATATTTTAAAATATAAAGTTAAGTGCCATATTGATTCTTTTAAAAGTTTCGATCCAAACTAATGAGTTTCATTAGTCGGCTATCACTACAGGATCTTTGACAATAAGGAAGACTGTAACTCTTTTTTTACGGTCTTTGCATCCTTCGAATTAATTAATTTTCTTGGGAGCCGTCACCCCATATTTTTTAATGTTAATTTTGATGCGAGCATGTATAGTCCAGGTAGTATTATTAATAATTCTAATTTCGTTATGTGAAGTACATCTGATGTTTTATTGTAGTTGGAGGTGTTCAAATTTTCAATTATTACAGTGCCTATGATAGAATTCCATATTATATGGAAAGATTTGTTATATACTATCTAGAACTTACACGCTCCATAAATTTAAAAGTTGATTCTATGACAATTGTTAAATAATTTTTATTTCAGAATTTAATAATAAAAGGTGGCCTACATTATTACAAGATTGTTGGAAAATGTTGCACTTTATATCTATTATTGAAATTTTTGTATGTGTTTCGAAAGACTAATAGTACTACTAATTGAATGACCTCTTTCATGGATCAATATTATGGAACTTTACTACTAATTTATTTATAAATTTTTAGATATTTATTTTCTAATTTTGTAAATAATATTTACTCACATTTATTTAATATAATATATCCGTTTATCAAAAGAAGAGAGAGAGAGAGAGAGAGACTGTAACCACACTAAGCTAAGATACATGTTAATTAATTTGCAACGTGTAACAAAGCCAGTATTAAATTCCAACAAGAGCAGACAACACAACAGTCCACCATCACAAGGCAAACCACGCAACCCACCCACAACTTAAGCATGCCCGGCCTTTAACAACTAGTTCGCACCCGATGGGCCAGGTGCACCAGGTGCCAGGTTAGACCCATGAGAGACAAAACATTGATGAAGGATGAGTAGTTGTTGAGCACCTTCAGCCTCTTATTCAGCTTCGCCATTCTACCCTTCACCACCTCCTGGTCCACCGCCACCGTACTCCTCGCCACCCCAAACGCCGTGCTCGTCGGCGTGGTAGCAGCAGTGGTCGTGGTTGCCGTCGTCGTCGTCGATGCCGGCTCGACTAGCACGTCCGCCATTTCCCTTCCCTTCCTTCTTCCTTCTCCACCTTCATCCTTTCAAACATAACCTACGAAGCAATTTGAACCAACCAAACAATTACAAACTATAATAACTTAGACAGTAGAGAATAATCCTCTAGTACTATACAATAGCCAACCTTAGTGGCTTTAGGCTCCAGGAAGAGCATGTTGACCAAGACCAGCACAAAGGACCCAAGCAAATTGTAGCCCTGCAACCGCTCCGCCACCGCCCGCCCGTCCTGCCCTAAGAAGTGTGCAAGCCATGCAACTCCGACGCCGTAGGCCACCACCCGGAAGTACACCGGATACAACTTGCTCTGCACAAGCCCAAACTGCTGCCTCGGCAACGCCGTGGCGAGTACGTGGCTCGACACGAAGGTCACCCACACGCACGTCCCGTACGCTGTAGCAAACCAAGCAGCTGTGCGACCGCTGCCACCGTGCTCGCCGTCTCCGGCGCCCCGACGTACACAGTCGCATCATAGGCCACGTCCCGAGCTCGCCGAATTATATCAGTGAGGTTCCGCCGCTGCTCCCTAGCCGCCGTCGCCGCCGCCTCGGTCTCGTTCACCACCTTCTGGGCAATGCTTGACATATTGCTCGCCATATCCTGCCCAGCTTTTTTGTACGAGTCCACTGTTTCTTGGCGGTGTCCTTCGCAGTCTCTTTGAGTTCCAAGGCCTTGTCGGTGGTGATGTCCTTGCTCTTGTCCATGACTTTTTTGGTGGTGTCCTTTGCGGTGTCCTCAAGCTGGGAAGCTTTTTCGGCGACCTTATCCTTGCTCTTGCCTATCAGGTTGGATAGCTTATCCTTGCATGCGCCGTAAGCATCGCATATCTTATCCTTCGTAGAATGGGATTGGGATTCTGGTTGGGATTGGGTGGTGGGAGTGGAGAGGCCATGGCCAACGTTGGGGAGATGGGAGGCAGCCTCTTGGAACTTCTCCTTGGCTTCTTCAATGAGGTGATGGGTGGTTTCGGGACGCGGGGAGTGGTCGGAGGGGACTTGGCGTTCGTACTCGACGACGATGAGGCGGTGGCCTTCTCGGACGAGATTATCGGGGTGGCGGGGCTTGGGTGGCTCCGGCGGAGGTGACCATACGCCGGCGGCGGCGAGGGAGGAGATGAGGAGGCCCAACGCGAGGAGGTTCATCATCTCTGCGTCTAGGATTGGGTGGTCAAGAACAAACAACGAACAAAGTAGAAGCTAGCACGTCTATTGCGGTTTCAGTTCTTGGCTTGGCTTTGATAGAGCGACGCACGGTGCACACGTGGCCAGTTGGCTGGATGGAGGTGGTAGCACGTGTCCACATACTGCCACGTCTCGTTTGGACGTGTCCAATATCGGACTGTGGAACCGGAGAGCGGTGTGACGAAAAGTTCGGAACAAGGGTGGAGATGGGCCAGGTAGGCCGGATGCGCCAGTCTAGTCTTCAGCAGGCAAATATAATGGGCTCTATAGGCTGGAATCAGGCCTGCCCATTTAAAACTGGGCCCAGGAAGGAATTGGGAGAGGAAATTGTTGTTGGCAAGCTAAAATGTGCCTGCATACAACTTCATGTTGATACGTATCCCACAACTAGTATAAATAACTTCTAATTTTTGTGTCTTTTTTTTTTTTAGTCAGTGAATGTGGTACGTGTGGAAACATGAGCTTATGATAATGGCATTCCATGCATGCTTGTGTGTGTGTAATACTCACTCTTCTTCGTGTACACATCTCTGCAGCCACCAAGCAGTTCATTGAAACATTTGTACTTCTATTGAAAGTCTTTTAGTTGTTTTCACTGGTCATGGAGCTACCACCCTCTCATTACAACATTATTTCCAATCTGATGGTAAAGAATCTCCTCATGTTATAAATCAAGGAGGTGCTTAGTTCGCAATCCGAATTAAAATCGGAATGAAAATTGGAATGACTTGAAATCGAAATCAAAATGGCCAAATTCACCGAAGTATTTGATTCATAACCGGAATCTGAATTGAAATAAAATTTAAATCTACAGAGAAAATAAGGATTGAGTTTTATATAGATTGGATTATTTCCATTCCACTCCAGAATCGAAATTGAAATAGAACTCCTCCAACCGATTTCAGATCTCCACTCTCTCCAATCGAGCACCCCTTAATAGTTCTTCAATTGAATAAAATATTATACTAAGATTAGAAAATCTTCTCTCCAACTATTTAACAATCTGAAACTCTCAAAATATTTCGACCTCTGTTAATACATGATCTCGAGAATCTCCATCTTGCAAAAACTTTTGGTCTACACCAGCAAGCAAATTTGCTTATGTTCGGTTTTTGTGATGTTAGATAGTAAATGAGTTTAAATTTAGCCTTGGTCCAATACCTCTCAGCTATCTTACGCAAATGCACATAGTAGTTATGTTAACACAAGCGCACACAATATTTATGTTATCAAATTAGGTTATATAGGTTTATTACTTGTGAACACAGGTAGAAAGCGGTGATGATAAAATGGAAATCTTTATGAGGATAAAATATTAAGATAGAAGAAGAATAAGAAGGAAGTTAAGAAGAAGAAGAGAGAAAATGTGGAGATCACCGTGAATATGGAACTCAACAATTCAATATTTTTTAAATTCTAAACAATATGCTTATAACCCTTCTGCTGGCTATTAAATAGATTACAAGACCTCATTCTAACCGATCAAACAGCTCCTGTTATGATTGAAATAACTAAAATCAAAATAATATGGTCACCAACTTACTACATATAACTTTCCACTAGTTTTTGACCCAAAGCATTGAAATTTGACGAAGCGGCATATTATATCAATTATAGGTATATAAAGATCTTTTTAGCATGCCTCAGACCTTTGAAATCCAATGTCTACTAAGGTTGTCCTCACACCAAGTTTTGACCCTCTAATTTGCTAGACCTTAACAATTCTATCATGCTATCAAGTCTAAGCTGGAGAATTCACGCTTTGAAAGCAACAACTTTCCAAGATAATATTCTCTCTAAAAGATTCCAAGGTAAATATCACAAAAAGAGCAGCTATCAGCGCAGAAACCAAGACCTAAGATTCAGCACTTTATTCTTGCACCAAACATGCATTGCATGTGTTACAAAGCAACAAAACACTAGACGATACAGCCAAAGCAAAGGTCCATGTAGCTCACTATGTGAGGGTGGGCGTTTCCACAAAGCGTAATTTATGCCAAACAAGACGAGAAACAATAAGACGAAAAGCCTCTTAGCTTGCTTGTGAATCGCACTCTCCTGCCTAAGTCCAGCGGTCATTGGACGATACGGCTGGCATCGAATCCTTTCTTTCATTTAATCTATTCATATCGTATGACTGCATGGTATGCATGGAGGGATGATTTTCTTTTCTTTTTCCATGTATGTATATACAAAACGTAGCCGTTTGGTGATGCAATCTGCATTAGAAACAAGGAGTCCACCCTATTAAATTTAGAAAGATTACCGATTTCTAATCATTGCACAGGATTAAACAACATATGTCCCACCGGATAGTATTTCTTTTGAGAATCTGTTTGGATATTTCTATAGAATTAGATTGAAAATTCTATAGAAATCGAATCTGTTGGTCTATCTAATCTTCATCTTCTAAAGATTTGCCCAAATCCCAATTTTTAGATGGCAGGAAAAGAAGAGATCCATATAGATTTCTTTTTCTTTCCCTAGAATTTGAATTTGGACAGGGAGGTTTTTGGTTAATTGAACCATACTTAAATAGGTGGCTTAATCTATGAATTTTGCAAGATTTTCAACCCAATTCTATTGGAAAATTCTAATAAGCCCTCAATCAACTGAGTCTTCCAAATGCTTGAATTCAATTGGGGAGATCTTCAGTTTACCAGGATTCCATAAGAAATTATCGGTTAAAATAGTTCTATCATGTATATCTTGTACTATCCAATAACAAGCTAGTACACCATCCAAAAAAGTAGATCTTTTTTCATTCAAAACAATAAAAGTTATCAATTGACCGATTATAGTTAACAATGAAATTTTTGTATTTAAAATTTTCAATCAAACTTGAATAATTTTTCACTAATAGATGATATGCTGACTTATTATTGGATGGTCCAAGATATATGTGGTAGAATCGTTCTAATCAATAATTTTTTATATTTTACTCTGACCAAGAGCTACAATAGATAAGCATTTGACACCTATTAGGAGGGTTGAACAATTATAGATCTCATGGTCTTAATTTCTCCAGCAATTTTAGTGGACTTTACTTGGTTTTAAAAGGTGAACTCCAGCTAAAAGGATTCAAAACCCACATACTTCAATTTGCCGATTGGACAAGGAGACCCATGGGGGAGATTTTACTCCAAAAGCTCCAGTTGGGTCAGGTATGATTTGGCAAAGCCAGGCATGGCTGAAATTGACTCAAGTCCAACCATAGATTTAGTAAAATTCAAGATGTCAAGCTTGACACAAAAAATAAGTACTCAAAATTATTGAATCATCAGATTGGGATTAAACATAGTGACAAACGAATTAAGTACGTATCCCGGATCTGATTTGGAATCTAAAAGATGATGGCAGTGGAATTTGGAATTGGATATAAACTTTTACGCGTTATAACATAAATTCGACAGGCAGAAAAAATACTATTCCCTCCAATAAGAATTTGAATACTCTGGCTGGAGTATATCAACGCCAGTGAAATAATGCAGCCAGCGAATAGTGGGGGAGGGATACCCCACAAGCACGAGCTCTTGTGTCCTACACCAACTCACCTCTTTAAAGGGAGCAAAGTAGCCGCATTCCCCGCAGGAACCCACCCTTGACCAGGCCTAAGAAGGCCTGGGACACAGCCACATGCCTCAACCCCTAAACCAACAGTCTATTCCTTTCCCTTTCCTACAATGATAAGGACTTGGTTTGTCCCCATGAGACATTTGTCTGCCTTCCTCCCGCTGGAGTTAATCTTGAAGGAGATCCAGTGGGGACATTTTCTTGTGGAGGAATTCCTGTCAAAATAAAGAGGAACACATGCAAGTAGATAATATCATAATATGGACATGTAGTAGGGATTTATGTGTCTATGAATGCCAAGGTCATTTACTGTAGCCATGCTGCCAAATCTCTACTGGGCCACCTTACTTTTTTGTTAGTCTAGCACGCTTGGTGCATATATTCAGCTGCCTCATTGGTTTTGAATTATATCACCATGGTCAGAGGCAATTTATGAGAAAGAAGAAAGGTGGCAAACTAACAAGGTACTCTTAAAAGTTTAGTGCCTAAACATATTTAGAGGTGAAAGATCATGTGCTTGATGAAGTGGCACTTATCTCGGTGGCCACGCCCTTTTGCTTGATAACTAGAGGTTCTAGGTTTAAATCTTGGATGATGATTCCTAATGTTGTGATTCAGATGATTATAGTACATGTGGATCTCCCTCCTTTATCTCTTTTTTATAAAAAAAAGAGAAGCTGCTCCCTGTTCTGTCATCGTTGTCAATGAAAGTTGTTTGCTATTTTATTCATGCTCGATCCAGGATAACATTCTATTTACTACTTGGAATTGCTGTCTAGAATCATCATAGAATTTTTCACCCACAATCTAATCAAGTTATTCTTCAGCTTTCCAAATAGTATCGTAAATTAGTGGACATAAAGACAACTTTACCTCATCTTAGTTGCCAAATAATCAATAAATTTTGAGAATAAAATTGAAAAGATGACGGCATCACAGTTTTAAAGAGGTAATGGTAATCCAAAAACTAGAGCATGGGGCAGTCAACCTCCTGGTAGTTCTATCATATCTTAAATTCGGTTGTGTTGCGGCCAATCCCC
>KE504999.1:302784-324689 GCA_000441515.1 Elaeis oleifera | reverse complement strand
ATATATATTTAAATATATAAAAAATTTATATTTAGATTTTATCTAATCTATTTAGCCCACTTTATTAAACATCAACCTTGTACAACATGAAATTTTTATATTTAGATTTAATCTAGTTTATTTAATCTAATTTATTGGACATAAATCTAATAAATTGAATCAAATAGAATTAAATTTTTTTTGGATCATTTGTAAAAAAATTATTGGTTTGATTTTGATTTTAATTTTAAAAATTAATTTAATTGGAACGAATTTTGGATTTTTTTCCAAGCCAATATAACCGTACATAAAAGGCCGGAGGACGGAAAGGAGATGTGCTCACAAATCTTTGCACCGCATGCGGGATAGCTGGCATCCAGACCGGAGCTCTGGAGGCTGTTTTTCTTGTGACGGTCCAACTTTACTTAACCGTTATGCCAATTACATTGTCCTTTCCCAGATGCTGCTCTTTTTCTCTCCTTTCATGCCATTTTTCCTGGTACTTTTGCTGGCATGGCCAGCCTCAGGCAGCTTCCCAAGGGTGCAAACTGTGTCGAACTGGACTACCAACCCATGCAATCGTACTAAACTTATCAATTATCTTGGTAGAGGTTAGGAAAAGAGGGGATTTTTTTTAGTTTCAGAAACAGGTACCTAAGTTTTCAGATTTATTACTGGAGGCTGTGATTTCTAATTTATAAAATAAATATGATTTCTTCTTAAAAATTTACATCTCTTTTTTTAATTTCATGGAGAACTGATTTAGATATTAAAAAACCCGCTGTCAGATAACCCCTCAGCACTAGAATTTTTTATTTTTGATCTTTTTGCATAATCCAATTTACGCAATAAATCAGAATCAGATGTCGGTATACACTACTAAAATTATCAATTATCTTGACAGAGGTAGGCAAAAGGGAGAGATTTTTTTTTTCAAAAATAAATGCGTAAGTTTTTCAAATTTGTTATTGGAGGATGCAATTTTAATTTGTAAAATAAATCATAATTTTTTTTCAGGACAGTTTTATCATTGCTTACGTGGCAAGCTATATCAACGTTTATTATTATGATTAAAGCTTGTACCATCCTTTTATAAAAAGATTCATAGGTTTTTTTTTTAAATGGTATCCGCCACCATTCACAAAGGCAGAAGTATGGTCAAACAATGATGTCTCGTTTTTTTTATGTTTAATGGTTTAAACGGTCCTCTCCGTCGTGGATACCGTCGGAGCCAAGAAGGGCGTGAAGAAAGGCGGTATGGTAACGTCCGGGAAACAAACCGTTTCCTATGGCTTCGTGGAATCGTGGCGTGGCGGACGTTGGGGTGGGACCCTTGTGACCTGTCATCCAGCGACGGGCGGCGATTTCCGACCGTTAGATAGTCTTTTTTTTTTGGTAAGAATTAGATAGTCCCTTTTGTTTTGTTTTGTTTTGTTTTTTTTGGTGGAAATATGGCCCGGATCGCTTGCATAAAGTTCATGGAGCTCGTTCACTTCTATTGTAGTCTTTCTTTATTTATTACCATACCTTTTAACATAACAACTATCTTTCTCTCAGATTTTATCAAATAAAATTCCAGGGAAAATGCTTGAGGGAGCTTGTTTCATTCACTATTGTATTTTTTTTTTTTTTTTAAATTCCTGCTAAAGCTGGTATGGCAAGTTAGCAATCAACCTAATTTCATGAGTGACAAATCCCCTCCTACAATCAATAAACAAATTCTCTCCCATCATATGGTTGGGAGATTTTATTACATTTGTGCAAGAGGAGTTGCATAACAATACTAATGAGAGATTTTATTACATGCATGTAAGAGAAATCGTATAACAATACTAATTGGGGATTGAGAGTGTTTGGTTTATAATTGAAATTGGAATCGAAATGGATGGAAATCGGAATCGAAATGGTCAAATCTTTTAAAATGTTTGATTCATGATCGGAATTGAAATTAAATAAAATTTAAATTCTTAAAAGAGAGTAGGAATTGAGTTTTAGATAAATTGGAGGACCATTTTCATTCCATTCTGAAATCAGAATTAGAATAGCACTTCTTTCAATTAAACGATTGGAACGAGAGTTATTCATTTTTATTCCAATTTCAGACTCTAACTCTTCTAACCAAACACCCAATAACATTCTACATCCATGATGATATACATTTAGATGAAGAATTTTGATAGACAACAAAAGGATTAAGATGATTGTTGGTATGCCTCAAATGTAACTTTTGCTGATGTCATTTGGACTGATCAGTAGCAGCTTGCCAATGTAGTGTCGACTATGGTGCTATAAAGTAATTAGGAACTTCTCCAATAGGCAATAATTGCAGCACAGTCTATGATTGTGAAAGTTAAGCCTCACGACATGCACACTTGTGGGTGGTCATCGAGTAGTTTCTTTTTCTTTTTTTCCCGGTAAAATGGTCACCGAGTAGTTAAGACGTATGTTTGTCTCACTCACCAACAGGCACCAACCCTATAATAACGCTTGGGGAATCTCCATGTATGCTTTCTCATGCGCTCTTATTACTGCTCTTGTTCTTCTTTATTTTCTCATATCTCCATTGTTTTCTCAAATCTTTAGTTAACTTAGGCATCAAAGGACATCTTGCTGGACAAACTCCGGCACTCTTTCGGTGCAGACTTTCTTTCTTGATTTCATGTCGGACAATTTGCGTCTTTCTTCAAGCACAACCACTGCCGACTCTTACCAG
Source organism: Elaeis oleifera (assembly GCA_000441515.1). Lineage (NCBI taxonomy): Eukaryota > Viridiplantae > Streptophyta > Magnoliopsida > Arecales > Arecaceae > Elaeis > Elaeis oleifera. Next base: position 321,997 of record KE504999.1, on the reverse strand, counting down.
CTAATCTCTTAAGACCGGAACTCAGCCAATCATTTGCCTACACTACAATTTGTGATAGCATAGGAAAGTTATTAGAATACTTTATTTGCTTTGACTTCATCAAAATTATTTTTTTGAAACTGAAGCATTCTGATGAGATTATCGAAGGCTCAAAAGATTTGTCAAGTGTTGTTTATTTTTGAGGAGTTACAACTAGTTAATTGGAGTTAGTGAAATCTCTTTTATTGATATAAAGACCTTGGTTCCATATCACCTTCACTTAAATTTCAACCCGGTGTATATCCCTTTAAGGTCTCTAAAAACAAAAAAAACATTTGCGAATCAATGAGGTAATGCCTGAATCATACCATTTTAATAAGCCGGAGCCTGGCACGGTCTTTTGAAGGAATTATCATGCCTTGCCTGTGGGGTGACATCTCCTTGATTTCATGCAACATGTAGGACATGTTTAATATTATATAAATGATTCCTTTTCAAAAAATTAAGAAAAGATTTATATGAATGATCTATGGCTGTAAAGATCAAGCACAATGATTAATATGTGGGCTTTAATTAGGGTGGATGGTAATGGTGGTGGTGATGAAACGGTCATAAAGCGAATCCCAGCTGCTGCAATGTTGGAATTACTGGAATCCAACACAAAAGCTCGTAACACTGCCCATATCCCTCTCTGCATCCCAATCAAATATTATTAATACTCATACACGAGATAGTATCTCCAAATATGGGCAAGAGCCAAATTGATCCAAGTCCCACGTTGGGCCATTCCAAATTATGGGGTCAGGGCTCAACTAATCTTCTCTACACATCTGTGTATTTTCATATTTATCTCTTTATACCATCAATAATAATAGAATTTTGAGGATGAATCCTCTACAATGCACTGCATGATGCGGTGCATAATGCTCACCATCCATTGCATGATGAACAGTTGCATGAGACTGTGCACTGTACTATGCACACCGTGCGTAGCCATATGCAATAATTCATTATGTAATGAACAGTATGTGGAATGCACCACAGCGCATCACGGGTACCACAGAGGACATCCGCTCTAGAATTTTAGCCATTGGAGATCCTGCTCTCCATCAACTGCAAAAAAAGTCAGGCAAAAGTTTGTTTGCTTAAGTTTGGCGAAAACAATTGTGCATGGGCACTTCCCCAATAATTAGAGATGGCATAGATACATTAATAAAATGTCACTTCTTGGATCCTTGTTTCGGATCCTATTAAGGACTGTTTAGATGTTTGATATCTCATACCCGCCAGCTTCCAACCCAAATTTTTTGAGCTGTCCGTACACCCATGTTTGATTTGTCCTAAGGCTTTGGAATTATGTCTTTGTTTTAGGAGTTTATGAGAACTTGTGAGATTTGAGGGTTTTTGTAATTGGAGTTTTCTTCTCTTTGTACTTCTCTACTGTTGGGAAACTTTTTCTAATCCTCCCTTTGTAGGCCAAACAACACAAACCTCTATGTTGCATCAAAAACAAGAACCTCTATGTTCTCCATTCTACCATGTGCATGCTGGCACCAATGACTGGAATTCCTCCTTGGAGAAAAAGGTTGGACTTTATACATCATGTAGGAACGTTAATAATTATAGGAGTTTCTGCACAAAGATTCATCTTGTATAGGGTTCTTATTTGATAAATAGACATCATTGTTGATATTAGGAGCTTTTGTATAGCCATCATTAAAGTTCATTATTTAATAGAAGCCAAAAATTTAGTTATCAAAGCATTTTGTTTGTTATACCTTTTTATATTATTATACTGCATTTCGACAATAATTGGAAAAGGAGAAAACCCATGCTTCATACATCGCATTGGTTATATGCTAGTTATTGCTAAAACTCAAGCATATTGCAAATGATTTCAAAATTATAGCTCAAAATTGATTAAATCTAAATGAAAAGCAAATACGAATGTTATGGTAATTATACACGAAGAACTAGTCCAATAATTCCTTGATATCTTATAATCTCTTTACCTTTACTTAACTCCTCTAAAATATTTTCATGTATTATCATCCATCAAGATGAATCTGTACTATTTCATCATTAAACTTATATTTTTCCCCTCTTCTTCGATTCATGATTCATCAGGAAGGAAGAATTGCGAAGAATGAACCCAAACGCAAATCAAGGGCACCTACTACATGGTTCTGCAGGGAGAAATTTTGGAATCTTGGAAACTTGCGTTGGCCCAAATGAACTTTGAAGTGGATCACGAAGGCCAAGCCTAGAAAACTCACGGCCCATTTAATCCTTTCCGCGAATTAGCTCATCTTAAAAACCAAGCCACCATGGTGCACGTTGGCCGAGGATTCCCTCAAACACTAATCAGCGCACGTGCCGGGATCCCTAGTACGAGTACCATAACTCGTAACGCCGCCGCCGCCGCCGCTGCTGCGATCTCTGCCTCAACGGTCGGAGCGCCGCCTTGGGACCGCAACGAAGAAGAGGCATCGCCGGCATGGAAGACATCGAAGACGTGGTGGCCGCCGGAGCTCCACCGGGGCTCCGCCTCCCCCTCACCGCGGTCGGCATGAAGCCCAAAAAGAAGCCCAGGGCTCGCCTTACCCGCGACCCCCTATCCAACCCTCAGATCCCGGGGACGCAGGTCTCTCTCTCTCTCTCTCTCTCTCCCCCCCTCTCTCCCTCCCTCCCTCCCCCTTTGTGTTGATGCATCTCTTTGATCTTTATGCAGACTATATATATGAAGACCTTCGGATGCTCTCATAACCAGGCAAGCCATTCTTAATCTATCCATAGAGATTTCTTTTTTTGTTTTCTCCTTTACATGTTGTTCTTCTCTTAGATTTGGGTAGGATAATTGTGAAACCGAATAAGTTAGTAGGTAAAATGTGGATTTGGTTCTACGCTGATTAAGTGCTTTTGAAGTGTTTGGTTAATTTCCGATCATAGTTATCAGTGGTAGAAGTAATTCTTTGTATATGGTTGGGCAGCAAGAGCAGAGAATGAATGATTTAAGATAACTTAAGCAGTGGTCTTATGTTCAATAGTGAAAAGAGGCACACAATGCATGAGACTGAAAGTGTAAATTCTTAAACTGGCAGTTGGACTCGATATCACATTCATACTTTCCATAACCTGTTAATTACTTGCTGAAAGTTTAAGTTATTGAAGAAAGATGCAAGGGCATTGATGCAAATCATGTTGCGCACTATAGACAATTAATATCTGACAGTCTGGAAGAAGCCATGCATCTTTTTTGTCACTGAAAGCTGAGAATTTAAACTGTATTTTGATGAATTTATGTACTGACAGCGTGCATAAGTTTTTGGAGTGAATCCTCAATTTCATCTCTATCCGTCCTTAATCTTCCTTGCTTTCCTCCTTTTGAACTCAAGTAGTTTGGTTTCACAACAGTTCTGATATATTGCTCTACACATTCTGCTTCGTATCCTTCGTGTACATTTCCTTCTCTTCCGTACGACACATCTGATTTTCATATTCAACTTCTTTTCCTACGAAATTCTTTTTCTGTCAATTCACCGTATTACCTTCCATTCATGCAAGTCTGATTGGGGCAATAAGAAAGTTTTATCTATCATGCATGAGATTCAATCATCATGATTGTTTCTTTGGATCTATTGACTGGGCATTGGAAGTACCTTAAGCTGAATAAACAATGTTCATTGTACAACAAATATAAAATAAAATTTGATCTGAGATTTAAATTGCTTATCATCTTGCATATTTGCTCCACAGAGCGACAGTGAATACATGGCTGGTCAGCTCTCCGCATTTGGGTATGCAGTGACTGATGAACCTGAGGAGGCAGACTTATGGCTAATAAATACGTACTGCTCCCTTCTTGTTTTTCCATTTCATTATGCTTTTTCTTTTTTTAATCCATTTTCCATTCGCAAGGAAGTGCTTTACTTTCTATTATTCTTTCAGATAGTTCACAGGATTTTACTTCTCCATATGCAAATTTGAATGGTATTCCCATATCATGGATCAACATTTGCTGTTCAAGTATTAGGTTGTCTTATATTTCCTAAAATTGGTGATGCCTAAGTTGAAAGCTCTTCACAGTTTTACTGCCCTATTAGGCAAATTCATCTTGAAATTCTAGGTTGACACCTGATCCATGTTGCATCTGCCATTTATACCGTTGCAGCACCCATCATAGACCATAACATACAACTGCACCATTTTCTTCTTTTTTCTTTCTTTTTATCCTACTCCTTTCCCTGTGGGATTGGATATGCATGCATAAATGCATCATTGAATTTACAAATCTTTATGTTTCAAATGCTCCAATTATATTCTGGTACAGATGCACAGTGAAGTCTCCTAGTCAATCTGCCATGACAACTCTCATATCAAAATGTCAAAGCGCAAAGAAGCCACTTGTGGTGGCAGGATGTGTACCTCAGGGAAGTAGAGATCTGAAGGAGCTTGAAGGGGTCAGTGTAATCGGGGTGCAGCAGATAGATCGTGTTGTTGAAGTAGTAGAGGAGACACTGAAGGGCATGAAGTCCGCCTATTAAGCCGGAAAACATTGCCTGCATTAGACCTTCCTAAGGTACACATTACAAATTACACCTACAACATTTTAATTCAAAACCATTTGCAGAATAAACTTGGCTTTGCCAATCTTGCTGCAATGCAGTTTCACCCTTTGATGTCCTAACATATCTTGGGCTTTTTGTTTCTTATAATTCCATCTTTTGGTCCCATATGGTTTTCTCTTTTGACTTTGTGTTTTTGAACAGGTTAGGAAGAACAGATTTATTGAGATACTTCCGATTAATGTTGGTTGTCTAGGTGCTTGCACTTATTGCAAGACAAAGCATGCCCGTGGTCATCTAGGGAGCTATACAGTGAATAGCCTTGTAAGTTTGTTGCCCTGATCCATGGTTATCTATTTGAAATCTGGAATACCTTTTTTTTTTGAGTAAATCTGGAATATCATTTCATACCCATCACTGGTGCAGGTTGAGCGCGTAAAAATGGTTGTATCTGAAGGAGTTAAAGAGATATGGTTGAGCAGTGAAGATACCGGTGCTTATGGTAAGCTGATCACGTGCTTTTTATTGATTATGTATTTCTGCCAAGGTACCAAGGATCTTAACCCAAGCTGTTCAGCTAAAAAAGTAATAAAAGTCAAAAAAAGATAAAGGAATTATGCTATCTTAAAAAGTAAAATATTCACATGTTGCTGTGTAATGACAATCTAATAAAAGTCAATTACATTGTCATGAAATTCATTCTCAAGAATGAATAAATTTGATACAAAAATTAACTTTTCTTCTAAATTTGGCCGGACAAGTCAGGTTAGCTTGAAACTCCAGAATTAGCCTCTGTCTTAGATTGGTGCCAGCAAACCCAAAGTTTTAGTTCCAGTTCTGCAGGTTCAGCTAAAACTTAAAAGTATGCTGTCAAATATATCTCTGGCTACCGTGCTAAACCTGAATTATACCATATCTCTTATTTGTGGAATGCTAGCTATAAGAACCTGTGCTTGGAATCAGTATTGTATCGCATTTCTTTAGTGGCCTGTAGCAGCTATCCAGATTGTAGCCCAAAGCAAGGTTTCCATCATCTAAAGAAAAGTTCGTGTTTTTGAATATTTATTCAACTTAGAGAGAGCGCCTTTTTTGCCAATCATAGTTGATTTTATAAAAAAGGGCAGAGTTTTATTCTCCAGGTACTCTTTGTTTTAATTGTCCTTGATAAGTTCTCTCTCTTAACCATAGTTGATAACCATGCATATAAATTTGTGAATTAAAATATTAACAATTACAATTCTTCTTCTTCCATATATTGTTGTTGTTGTTGTTGTTTTGTTATAGGAATAACTTGATTATGGCTGAAACTCTCAAAATTATTGCAGGTCGGGATATTGGAATGAATCTTCCAGTTTTACTAAATTCCATTGTTGCGGAACTTCCTCCTAATAGAAGCACCATGCTTCGCATTGGCATGACTAATCCTCCTTTATACTGGAACATTTGAAAGAGATAGCGAATGTATTGCGCCACCCTTGTGTGTACTCATTTCTGCATGTACCTGTGCAGTCTGGGAGCGACTCTGTCCTGGCTGTAAGTTTGATATATAGATTTTTATACTATTGTTGCTCATAACCTTCCAATCAATGGTCATGTGTAAATGTAAACAAGTCCTCCTTGTTTCCTGCATTTTAATTACTGAAGCAGTATAACAAGTTATTGAGGAGCCTGATTTTAGTCAAATATAGACCTGACAAGTGTGTGCTGGCATTATGTCAGGCAATGAATCGTGAGTACACAGTGAGTGAGTTTAGAACAGTGGTGGACACTCTAATCGAACTTGTACCTGGGATGCAAATTGCCACTGATATTATATGTGGATTCCCTGGTAATGAGCAAACTGTACTTTATGTATCCTCCTGCTGCTTCTAATGAATCTTTTATACTGACCATTAAGCTTCCACTATTGGCTGCATGTATTTTCTCTGCTGAACTGCAAATACATTGTTATTTTGAACTTGAATTTTTTCTCTTAAACATTAAAGATGTGCCTTAAAATCATTCAAATAATGCTCGTGAGAGTATCTGCTCCGAGCAAAATCTAGATGGTCTTGTATAGTTAATAGCATATGAAGATGATGAAGGAATGGCACATAAAGTCTCATCCCCTGTGTTTCTAGGTGAAACTGATGAAGATTTTGCACAAACTGTCAGTCTGATAAAGGAGTACCAATTCCCTCAAGTTCATATTTCTCAATTTTATCCTAGACCTGGTATGTTTCTTGTTTCTTATTAACGCTTCAAATAACAGTTCTTTCATTGATCAGTGTTGTAGCATTATTTTCTATATCAGCGTATACAATAGGATTTTAATAGTAGAAAATTGATAATGTTCGGAAGCATCATTATCACTTACCAGAGCTTATTATTCCGACTTTAGTAGCTGAAACACTTTCTTGAGCATGCAACACCAAAACTCGTATTCCTACCTGCACCAGAGCAAATTTCCTTGTAAATGGAAAATCTTCTATTCCTGCAATATTCTAGCCAAATCAACCTCAATTCAATTACGACGACATGTTTTGCTGCTTTTGTTTGCAACTCCATGTATCATTGGCTATTAAATTATTTTTCTGGCATACTAACTCATAAATTAGGCCCTGGATAAATGGATACGTGCTACAGCAGGTACTAAACACAAGTATGCCTATTGTGCACTTCCATTCCCTAAATGAGTATTGCCTACCCACTCTCATCCCCACACTGTGAAGTTGAAGATCCTTGCTACCAGGTTTTTCTTTGTCATGCCAACTTGTTTCATGCAACAAACGAAGACTTTGCAATCTCGAAATGGCACGATGTTTGTTATCTGGCAACAGTGTTTGTGGTTGTGCTCATGAGGCTGTTGTAACAGAGGCCTAGCTTAAGGGAGCCTTCAGCCAAACTAATTAATGTGCTATTTTTTACTTCAATTCTAACCCAAACTGCTGATGGTTGCATTTGGTTCTTGTTATGTGTTCACAAACATGACACAACTGTTTAATCTTGCTGTTCAAGGGACTCCTGCTGCAAGGATGAAGAAAGTTCCAAGCGTTGTAGTGAAGAAGCGTAGTCGTGAATTGACTAATGTATTTGAATCTTTTCCCCTACAAAGGAATGGAAGGTCGAGTTGAGAGGATTTGGATTACTGAAATTGCCACTGATGGAATTCATTTGGTAAGGAAGTTATCCTGTTCCTTCTTTCTAATGTATGTCATTTTGTGTTTCTGTTCCTTTATTTTTGAGTTTATTCAATGTAAAGTTAGGCAAACCAAAAATCAACACCCAGAGTGCCCCCTCATTAACAGAAAAGGCTACTTAGAGGGTCTAAAAATCAAGTCCTTGAAGTTTACTTTTTCATCATTTGAGACCTCTGATGCAGTTTTAACTTGCCCTTTTACCTGGATTTTCTCCTCTTACTGCAGGTTGGCCATACTAAGGGATATATCCAGGTGCTTATAATTGCTCCAGAGGGTATGCTAGGTACCTCAACAGATGTAAAGATTACATCTGTGGAAGGTGGTCCGTTTTGGTGAAGTGATTGAGACTCCTTCAGCTCAGGTAAAGAAATACATACCAAGGGAACATTACCTTGGAAGCTTTTCCTTGTCCTGGTTCATGCGACAAGGAGCCAGAGCCCTGCCAATGTGCAGTGCAGGATATGGGGCAGCAGATCAGCGATTGTGGTCCCGCTGAATCTCCTGTTGCCATTGTTATAAACAGCTCAACCACAAGAATTCAAGTAGGAAGAAATTTTATTAGTTCAGTTCAGTCTGTGCTGCTGAAGAAGAGAAGGCAACAAGGGTCGATGAGGATGAATGATGTGAATGCAAATAAATTCCCGGAGAATCGGGAGACAAGAAGAATGAGTGCTAAATTATCTACCATGGATTGGATTTTGCTGGGTGGGATGATTGTCAGCTTTCTAACAACCGTAGGTCTGCTAATATTGCTTTCATCCAGGATGTTGTCATCCTGATAAAGAAACTGTAATTGTGTTTTATATTTTCCACTGATGCAATTAGGGGTGAAAGTGGTATGGATAATATCCGTCCGAATTTATTTTATATTCAAATCAATCCGATTATGGATAGAAATTTGATGATCCGATTAATATTCATATTCGTATTTATATCTATCAAAGAAAATAGATATGAATATGGACAAACAAATATTCGATCCGTATTCGAATATTCAAATTTATTTCTAAATTTATATAATTTTATGTAGTATATATTAATTTTAAATATATATATAATCGTATAAATATGTTATTAATTTGATTTATCATCAATTTAATAATATTTTAGATTTTATGGTTATAAATTTAATTATTCAATTTATATCTATAATTATATCTATATTTTAGTATTTAAATTATATTCATATCTATTAAATAAATATAGATGTGAATTTTTTATTTGAATAATATTCATATCCGATTCCGTCATCCTTATATGCAATAAATATATAATAATTTATAATACATCAAGTTTTCCAATTTTTGTTCTAGTCATGTGCATGGCATGCATGTGTATTTCTATTAGAGTTGTTTCCAAGACCCGTTCATAAAGCTGATATCAAGGTGCCGGTACAGACGTGATTAATGGTTATGGTTCGGTCATTATGCATTAGGATGAGATGGGAGATTAATCAACACTTAGTATCCAAATTCGAACTCCACTCAAATATCAATTAAGTCATATTAAAATTCAAGTTCAAACTTGAATTTGAACCTTAATCATTAATTAAGATAAATAAATATCATTATATATATAATTAGGTTTGTGAACCTCTGAGCCAAATTGAGTGCAGTAATAACCGAGATGCGCTTGAGCAACCCATAAGCTGCTGAGCTTCTTTGCATCCCCTTTGTGCACCAAATTGAGTTTCAAGCCCCAGGTTACTTTTTGCTCGCTAAATTGAGCCACGCTAGTGCTTTCTATCATGCACATCAATATTGAAGTCCTTGCGCTCAAACCTCTTGGGAAATTAAACTATGGAAACCGGAAATAAAAGAGGTAACAGAAGAAAAGAGAAGTGCTGGTGCAGAATAAAAGGTAGTGCTAGCATAATTCAGAAAGCTCACAAAATCACTCTATCCTAAAATTGCAAAATTCGTGCAGGAAAATTTGCGTGCATCCTTCCAACCTTCTCCAACAAGGATCCAACAAGATTTAGCATCTCTACAGCTCCATTCGAACCAACAGCTGTTAGTTCGGCTGGTTGCTACCTTCCTCTCCAGAGCTCAATCCTAAAATGTATGGATTGAACGTATTAAAGAACCACAGATTGACAAATTCTATAAGAACGCAATATGCCAATACTGAGCTGTTTCACATTAAAACTTCAAACAAACCATCAAATTCATGCTTCATTATGATCAGTACACAAGCATGTCAAGAGGGCAGAATTCTTTACCCTTTGCTACAAGGCAGACAAATACTCGGCATTCCCTTAACGACCATCGTACACCTGCCCCTAAGCAACTGATACTTGTTGCACTAAATTATCCAAACAACCTCTATTTGATGGAAAATCCAAGAAACTCTAGCTACCAATTTCATTCGAATTGACTACAGATATCAACAGAAATCAATAAAACCATATATGACACGGTGACAAAAGCAACTTCCGTACTACAAATGAACTGAACGGTTCTAAATATTTTTAACAAGCAGCAACAGAAATATTGATTGGATGACCGGAGATTATAGGGATAAAGAGAGGAAAGAAACTAGTATTTGTCTGTCCGTTAGCAGAGGATGACCCTGCTTTGGGTCCATCGTAACACCAGACAAGAATAAAAAAGGGGTGCTTTCCAGTAAATTAAAACTACTCCTGTACTAAATAAGTATATGGAGGCTATTGCCTACAGCATGCGGAAAAAAGCAAAGCCATCCAAGTCCAGAGATTGGAAGGGAAAAACTGGAGAAAAAGTAAACGAAGAATGCATGGGCCGCCCTTGCAGTTTCACGAGGCGTCATTATATTCCGTAAGTGATCCACCTTTTACCCCAAATGATGTTGTCTCAACAAAGCATAGCTGGCATATGGTCAACCTTTGGGATTTGGCACTGGCTAATCACACTTGATGTTTCTGTAAATTCTTCTAACAAATAATGTAGATCCAAGATATCCCACAGCACCTGAATTTTGCAAAGGGATGTCATTAGTTCAATGGTCAAAAAGGGGAAAAATTGAGAAACCACTTCTTGCAAAGATCATAAAGGCAAAAGCTCACCACAAAGTATTCCTAGACCGAGACAAAACATTAGAGTGTAGCCAAAATAGAAGCTAGTCTGGAAAAAGCCTGACATCTTGGTCTTCACATTATAGTAATATATAGAATAAAGGTACACATAGACAGCAGTTGAAGCTGCAGAAAAGAAGAAGTCCACTGCCAGTGATAGTTCTCGGCATTTAGTAAGAAGTATGTTCCCACAATGGTCACACATACTGTGACAATTATGAGGATCAGGAATACTAGCAACATAAAGCCATAAACATAGTACACCTGCAAAGTAAATAAGCAAATATTAAGTCGATCAGATTCGTAATATCCTTTTCTGCAAATGCACTAAAACAAGCACAGAATTTAAATGGCCAAATCAAAAGCTGAACAAAACTAACAGAATAATCATCAATGTCAATATGATTGACTAAAATAAGAAAAGGCCGGAATTTCAGAGGATAAGGACTATTGCAAACTTTATTCATAAATGAACAGTGAAACTGACAAAAACAAAACATAATGCCTATTAAAAAAAAATCGTGACAAGTATTTAGTATAAGAGAGGACACAGACTAAAGAGCAACCCTGATAACTTTATAGTCTACCTTGTAGTTCCAGAAGGACGTGAAGACAAAATACATCTCAATGAAAATGCTGCCAAAAGGAAGCAAGCCCCCCATGAGTGAGACAACGGAAGGTGTAAGATACCATTTCTTCTCCGGAATAGGACGAGGAATGGTCTTCACACGGCATGGATTATTTGGGGAGCCACTCCAGTTCCTACCCACAACAGTACCTAAAAGTGCCAGAGGGAAGGAGATGAAAGCCCAAAGAACGAACACAACCACCATTGTCCCAAATGGTATAGCTGCTAGTGATCCATAGAATATAGCAATTGTGTTTAGTAGGAAGCCAATCCCAAAGCACATAAAAGGAACAGTGAGGCTGAAAGAATCATTGACTTTATCCAGTTTTTACCTGTCAACATATGAAACATGCATTCAGTTATGAGCTGTCCTAAAATGTGAAAAATTAGCTTCTTGAAGTTTTAAGAACTACATATTAGAGTCAGAAAAAGAAACACAACCAATTTGAGAAAAAAACATACCACCATTCCGCGAGTAAAGTCCACCACTAACATAGCCTGAAATGAATGATGTGAGAGCATAACACACAATGAAAGTTGTGACGATAGCTCCTCGCCTGGCCCATGGATGAAATTGTGAAGAATAAGTAGAAAAGGCAATTATTGTCCAATTAGAAAAGATTAAATAGACAGAATAGAGTCACTGATAGCAGATAATCACAATCAGACAAGAGGTATTCAGAGGATGATGAGCTTTTTCTGAGAAACAAAATGAGCTTTTTAGTTTGTAATAATGGAAAAATCGAATGAACACGTAAAAGAATTTTATGCTTGTATAGTATATAAGCATGCTTTCTGTCATGCCTGTTTAGTTGTAATATTGCACTGCTTCCTTCATTTCCAGCATTATCTTCCCAAATTAAAAAAAAAATGAAATAAATAATTCCATCTGGTAGTATCAAGCTGATCTCATACATACCCAATGTACAGCATTCCAATGATTGCCAACACAATTACCAGAAGAACGAGCATTGCCAGCTGGGCACCAGTACCAACAAGGGCAGAAAGAAGAACCAAACTCTGAGGAGGCCGAAAGACATCTCCATGAACAAGCTTCCATCCAGATTCTTCACTCACATCTCTTTCCTGACAAAAATGCAACTACATGAACACACAAATGGGCTGACAAAATAGGAGCTCATTTACATGCTGCCATATTAGTAGAACTGGCAATTAAAAATAACTCAAGATATATGGTAAGCTCTACATATATCTGATATATAGACACTAAAAGGGCTGCAAGTAATCACCAGAGTCTCCAGGTCGTCATCTTCACGAGCATATTTTGCATAATCATTTCTGAGAGTTCGCATCAATATCATGGACACCAGGCCAGTGAGGAAATAACCATCATAAAAGAGTTGAAAATGGAGAACCAATGAATCTGCAGAAGGTATTCAAAGTCAGAAGCAATCCTTTTACAGGGCAGAGCTTTTCAATAATTTCCACTAAAAACTGTCAATGGGACATATCAGCAATGCCATAAAGTTCACAGGTATATCTTTCAAATTTTGCTAGAAAGCAGAGCTTAAAGCATGCTCGTAAGGTAAGTTGAGATGGAACTTGACAGCCTGATTTAAAAAGCCTTACCTGGTGCTCAAAAAAGGGTAATCCAAGTACACATCAAAACGACGTGCAAATGTTACATCTGTCGGTGACCATTTTACTGAATATGTCATGTCTAATGTCTTCCCAGCTTCCAAAAGTTTAGGACTTTCTTGAGTGAGATTGACATGAATTATCTGTAGGAAAAAGAAATAGACCAGACCAGTATCCTAAGTGGTCCAGAAATGAGTAATTGTACAGATTCATAAACCTTTTATAAACCACCTACCTGACTGTTGTTGTATCTAATAACAATATTCTTGTGTGTGAAAAGAAATGTTTATTTTCATTATTTTTGTCCGTCTCCCCGACAAAGCCTGAGAACAAGTACATGTAATTAGTGTAATTATAAAGGTGAGCAATCTCACCAAATATGAAGAATCCAAACAGAAGGCACAAAGAAGCGACATATGCATACCCCATAAAGGCAAATCATCTGTCATTGTGCCCCAGCAAGGATGAGGGAAAAAGAAAAGAAAAGGGTCAGCATGCCAACCACATGAATATGAAAAAGTGTCAAAGAGCAAATGGACATATATGGCAATTCTGCAGGATTGAAAAAAAGATGAAGAAAGAAGAAATTTGCATACAGTTAAAACATACCGATGAAGAATTCAAACCAATATGAGTTAACTATTGCATCTGCGAAATGCTTCACCTTTGCAGCATCAAGCTCAAGTGCACAAATAGAGCCCTTGTCAACATTTCCTTGAAAAAACCAATTTTCAAATTATTATACCAGGCAATAAAAATGATGCATTCCAATAACCATGGCCCAGACTAAATTCCCGTTCAATAATCCAGGAAAGACAAGGAAGAATATATAAAGAAAGAGTGCATACTTTGAAACTTCATCTCAATTTGGCTGTCTATCAGTTCATTTCCACCCAGAACTTCCCCAAGTCCACCCCACTTGTGTGCAGGGTTTTCAGAAGGCTGGCAAAATGGAAGGCTGTAATAATTGTAGGTCTCCTGCGGATTATTATAGGGGCCAACCTTGTTCACCCAAAGTGTGACAGGGTCATCTGCTTTGTACTGCATATGAGACCGTGATAAAATCCTTGGTGAAAGCCAACTAAAAATAAAAAACTTTTTTTTCCAGAAAGTGTTCTCTTACAAATGAAGTTGCATATCACAGTTTTGTCAATTGAAAAAGGATTGGCAAGTTATTATGCTATTAGACAATGCAGAAATAATAAGAACAGATAAAGACAATTTTGATCTCAAAATTAGGTCATGAACATGATACCCATTGACCAATCTCCACAATAGAAAGAGAAGGCCAAGCTAAAAGAATAATCTTTCCAAAAGATATACATAAATTAAAGCATCTTACATAAGGAATTTCCACAAATATAGAATATAAACTCCTGCCAACTGGCTAGCTGCGTATCAAACCATGCAGTTAATTTAAGTGTGCAAATACAACATAATTTCTATCACCCTTTGCAACAAAGTAGCGAGACATTGGTTAATTAACAGAAGGCTATTTTGCACCCCTCTGTTTAACTACATCTTCCCCCCTAATCCAAATATCTTCCATTCTCTTCTAATATGCTCCCTATTTGAGAGCTCAATGGTGCGTTAATGAATCAAGCTAGCTCAAGTTGCTCATAAGATCATATTGTCATTAGTTGAGTTTGAGCTCAAATCTTAAGCTAGCAAGATATGGTTATTTATATTCTATATAACTAATTATCTATTACATAAACTTTAGTCCAATTTGTTAGGAAATGGTAAGGAGGTGGGGGCAGTAGAGAAGGATAAATGCACTAAGGGAAAATGCATACGAGATATTTAACAAGAGAAGTTTCTGTTTGACTAAAATGAATTGGAATAACTAAATATGCCATAAAAGCAAGTACAATGATTTAATGACAACATGTGCAAGAATATCATGCTCTGGCACTTCAGCTTATTCTAAAACCACTAAAAGGGATTGAAACAATGACGCACTACCTTAAACACTAATAAGTCATCAAAACAATGTAAATTAATGTCCTTGGTCATTTTCACCAAAAAAGAAAAATGTACCTGGTCATAACATCCATGAGTAATAACATATAACATTGATGGACAGGATCATCAACCTATAGGCTATGGCTCTTAATTTCAAATAATCACCTCCATTATTACAAGAATTTTTTAGAAAATCAATTTAGATGATTTAGAAATACAGCAGACTCTTGTTCTTTGATTTACATGACTTGTAAGCAATTTGCCAGTTACAAAAATTACTAAGAACAACTAAAAAAAGGAACTAAAAAATAGATGACTTTTACAACATTAAGCAACTAACCTACCTTTGTGGTTAAAAACAATTCCACATTTTCTTGGCTTGAATGCCCCTAACACTGATCAAAGCAAAAGTTGCTTCACATGCTAATACAGACAAATAATGCATCTATGACCTATGCTTTTACTTATTTGCCACTCTAACTCCAGGTGAAACATTTTGATTTTTTAAAATGAATAATGTGCTTCCTAATTTAACTCTCTCCCCGATGGAACAATTTGATCTTTGATCAAACTCCATCCTGCTCCAAATATATGAGATGAAACACTGCATCCCTTGTTACAAATTTTGCCAGATCAATTCCAAATTGCATCACAAACATTAGTTAATTTCTTGTTATTACCTGATGGAAGCTTGGGAAACTAATTATTATCAAAGTAATTATCTGGTCATGTTTGGCTTTTTCCCCTTTCTGGATCAGTTTGTGTTTGTGCAGGATTCTTTTGATATCCGCGAATGCACAATGGAAATCCTTGTGCCCATGTTAATACGACCAGCCTCAACGTGTGAAGCCCAACTGCTTCAAAGTTCCTAGAAAAAATTAGATACTCATACGCTCCTCACCCATTTCGTCCCTCCGTTTTCTACATGCTCCTCTCATTCAATAAAAGAAAAAAGTTCACTGCAAGACCCAACCCCTGCCATGAAAAAAGAAAACAAACATGCGCACTTGCACTGCATGTAGGAATCTAGTTTGTTCAAAACTGATTGCCTATTGCTCAGATTTGAGTCTTTGAAAGGAGTTTATTAGTTTCAAGATTATGTTTAAGAATTACATTTCAATGTCACATGTAATTTGACAAAAGATTCACTATCTCGGGATCCTATACCAGCATCATTCTGCTACTATGCTGGTACACCTAGTATGGAGGCCGGTTTGGCATACCCACATTCAGTACACCTTCCCACCATGTACCGATTCAGCATTGATATGGTACAATATGGTCAGTACACACCGGTACCCACCGGTATGGAAGACCATTTAGCCTAGAAGCCTGTTTGGGACAAAGATATCATGTTACAAAATCTTTAAACAGAATTTTAAGCAGGCCTCCAACTGGCTCATGGATCTGGGGTTTCAATTTCATATCAATTATTTCATTTGATAGATCCTGCAAAAGCTAATGGGTGATCACATCTACACTCCCTCACTTCTCTTTTCTACTCAACCGAATGTTAAAAGAACCAAAACCAAGTTAATTAAGGTGGCTAGGCAGTCTCTAGTCGGAAGGGACCCCTATTGTCTAGCAATTGCCTAGGCATGTAGGTGGATTTTCTAGTAAATTTGGCAATGCATCCTTCAAAAGGGCAAAACGATACATACAAGGCCTAAAGATAATAAAATTAACTTTCTTTCATATTGTACACTTAAATAACCAAATACACCATTAATAACAGTTAATATTAATCAAAACCATGGTATGATTTAGTAGCCAAACCAGGTTATATTTATATAAGCATGACAAGTGATAACAAAAGCAAATGTTTAAAAGTTAACCTGAAAAGTACATATATGAAAAGGCTAATGAAAATCACAAGCTCATAAAATGTAATTGAAATCCCACATTGCATTCAAAAAGAAGAAGAAGAAGAAGAAGAAGAAGAAGAAGAAGAAGAAAAATCCAATGGGAAGTACACAGAGAACAAATAGAAAAAATGGAGAAAACCAAGTAGACAAAATAGGGATGAAAGGAAAAAAAGGAATAAGAAAAGAAGAAAAAGGCAGGCTCCTTCTAATAAAAATGGGAAGAATAAAAAGAATAACATGGGAAGAGAAGAGACAGTAAAAAGTATGAAAAATAGAGGAAAGAAACTTTGGAGCCTTTAGGAAGTAAATGACTATAGGCAGACTATGCTGAGCTGCTAGTGGAGGTGTGCCAAATGAATTGAATAGCTTGAGTTTGGCTAGCACTTGGCTTAAGAAAGCTTGAATCAACTTGATTTGAAATTAAACAAACCAAGCTTGAACCAAAAAGGCTCGAATTAACTTCAAATTGAGCCAAAAATTGATCTAGCTCAATCAAGATTGGCTCAACAAGGCTCAAATAGATTTAAGTTATATTATCTATGAGTTGGATTACACACCTTACATTAACTCTTTAAGAAAGAAATTAACAATTCTAAACTAATGATCCCAACCATTCAAAATGATTTACACTACAAGAAACAAAACCAAATTCATGTATTTTGGCGGTCTTTAAACTATTATCAAGTTGGCATAAAAATGAACAATATTAGTTAAACTAGCATGGTAAATAGTTGATAGGGCATATAAATTGAAATTTACTTTATGGATCATGATCTACACATCCTAATCTAGAGTTGATTCTAGCTTGTTTTAGATTTATCAAGCTAATCAAGCAAGCTTATGTTCAGCTTGAATTAAGCTCGAAATAATGGTAAACAAATCAAGCTTGATCTTGGAGTTCCACCTCAAAATTAATTCAAAACAAGCTTGATAAGATCCAAGCTCGATCGAGCTTGGCTCAGTTACACCCCTACCGGTGGTTAAATGGCTATTGGAGGACTCAACAAGAGCCTCCAATTGGTGGTACATGGGTGGATAGGGAAACAACAACCGGTGGGTTACTCACTTGTCAATAGAGGTGAGGTTGGGAGAGACGAGGGAGTAATGAGCAAAGTGACAACATATCTTAGGCTGTGTTAGTTTGTTTCAGTCACAACAGCCAAAATGAAGTGAGAAAATACAAAACACACAAATTTTAATATAAGAGTGCCTAGTCAGCGACCAACTAGGTGGTCTAAGCTCTGCATGAACCTAGGCAGATCGCCTAGGCACCTAGACGGTGATTTAACAATACTAGGGCACACTGGCCACACCCATCAAGAATGATCGATCGGAAAGGCTAATTTGATTGACAAGCAAATAAAGAGGGCACATCCCAGACTCCCTTTTCTATTATCTCTCTCCTTGTTCTTATACTGCTACAACTTATATACTCCTCCTTCCCTTATCTGCTCGTTTTGCCTTCTTGCAATCACAAAAACCTTCCATGAGGTGTCATGCGGGGATTTAGGTCATGATATACACATGGTGGGAGAGCCAAAGCCACCCAGTCCAAGGCATTACGTCCTGTTCTATTCCTTCATGAAACTGTATTTTAACTAACTTATGAAAGAAATAAACAAATAATCCACCAGTCCCAGAATATCTGGCTCAGAAACAAACCCACCGCTGCTGTTAAGTTATGATTCCATGATCCTGTCACACTTCAATACCTCAATTAGATAAATGTACAAAAAGAGGAAATTATCAAAACCGTAGCATGTTGCTATACGCCAGCAATTACTCCTTACTCCTACCAACACCCAACAAAATGGACCTTCACAAGCCACGATGATCAAAAAAATGGAATTTTGATTGCCAGTGATGGATGAATAGAACAACCGGCAAATCTTTCTCAGCGCAGCAACAAATTAGAGAGTTTGGTTCAGATCTAACCCCCATGGAAAAGAATGATACCCTAACCGAGAATTCACATCCCGTCGGACCCAGGAATCAAATTTGTTCCCCGAACCACTTTCAAAACTCTGCTGATTCGAACACGAATCCAACGATCCGAGCAGATAAAGAGAAAGAAAGACCAACAGTGGAAGACGATCCGTGGGTCCCCCTACAAGATCTCGCTAGAAATCGGTTTCTAATCGAAGAAATAGGGCTGGGGAGGAGGGAGAGTACCTTGTGATCGGACTCGGAGGCGGCGGCGCCGGCGACGAGGAGGAGGAGAAGGATGGGAAGGAGGGGAGGCTGAGATCGGGCGTCGGAGCGCATCGCCGCGGCCGGATCTGAGAGCCCGGAGCTTGGGGGTGCCTTTCTTTCCGGGCTTTTTCCTTATCCTTTCCGCCGCTCCTCGATCGAGTCTCGGGGGAGAGAGAGGAGGGAGGGGG
>KE504999.1:288589-302764 GCA_000441515.1 Elaeis oleifera | reverse complement strand
GAGAGGGGAGGGGAGAACACGGAGCGAGCCCTTTTCCTTCAGATTTGGCACGGACGCGGCCTTCGCCTTTCGTTTCGTAGTAGTGTTATTAATTATTAAACAACCATTGGACGGGGGTTTTGGTTTGTAGCGTACTTCACTGCTTCTCACTGGGATTTAATTTGCATTCTTTTTTTTGCTTTTTTTTTTTTGTATTTATGATTTAGATACAAAATGAGCTTTTTCTGGTCCTTCGCTAACATTATACATGATGCACTTTATTGGAACAAGATTGAGGTCATGAGATGTTGGCTAGACCGCGTTCAGATGAGCTGGATCGAGCTGAGCCAGGCTGGACTATAATAGACGTGTTTGCTTGTGCTGCATGCAGGTTGGTTTTTTGGTACGTTATATATTATTGTGGATCCGACTAGCAGAGGTGTGGAAATTTGTATGGACGTGTGTTTAGTTTATATCAATAATTTATAAAAGATATCTTAGATATTTATATAAAATTGAAATTTTAAATTATATTTTCAATTAATTCTTTTGTATGATATTTTAAGTTGTTAAAAGAGATATAAAGAATTAAAATAATGAAGAAGAATGAGAAAAAAAAATTGCGTTGATAGGAAATTATATTTTAGATCCATTTCACCGGAGAACATTAGGCCCAACAGGTCTTTGATTCTTCAAAGACATGTAAGATTTGGGAATTACTATTTTTTTTTTTGTGATTAAAAGGAGTTATTGAGATTAACGATGTGTCCTCCTTGCGGATCTTGGGGACCCCATAAGCCTGTGGTGCAGCTGAAAGGTTTTTCTAACTTGGCCAATCTGGCAACACCACAAAAAATCCTTCTTGAATTTCCCGACCTTGTTATCTTTTATATCATGAAATAAATTTCTTCTTTTTCGTGTGCGTTGGATTGATATGGACCGCTACCAATCCACTCATGATCGAGAGATTTGGGTGATTTTACTTAGATGATCATGATGAGATAAATACTCTTAGATCTAAGAAATATGCACATCAAGGCTGACTGATAATAGAGATGTAACATGGATAAAGTTAAACTTGGGGGCCAATGAATACCTCACTTGTATAGCTTTGGGTAAGAAATGTTTGTATATCCATAATCTAGGTCGAACTTCAGGAGAAGGCTCTAACAATATGATCTAATCCAAATTAATAATTGGGCTCTTAACCTAATCCAACCAAATTTAACATAAATAAACATGCAACTCTAATAACTTATAATTCAAGCCAATACAAACAAATGAAAGTGTATGCTTTGAGAAATTTAGAATTAGTTAGTTTTCAAGCTAACCTACCAAGGTTTTGCACGAGCAAAAATGAGCTTAAACAATTTTTTGACCAATTTATGTGAATTTCAATTAGGGATGCTGCCGGGCCAGGTCATGTCTTTATTAGCATACATTTTAATAAAACCTATCTATTCTTAAACGCACGTGGATCCTCTACTGTGCACAGTGCATACATATAGTGCACAGCGCACGTACTCAAGCGCACGGCATGCTGTGCTATGTGTGCCGCATACGGCCGTATGTACCATTCATCATGCGATGGATGGTGCATGCGATACACCGTACCATACGGTGCATTGCATGCACAGTAGAGGATCTCCATCCTTTTTGAATTGGGTGCAAATAGCATCGAAATCAGATCAGATAACTTGGATTATGTATAATCAAGTTGAGGAAGGAGCCAATCCAAATCTCAAGTAGGTATCATTCAGAAAGCTCAATCCTTTTTTCTCATCACAACCATCCTTTCATAACTTAGCATCAAGATATGATTAATAAATTCTCTGACAAGAAAGGAATACAAGGGTAAAACTCCTTTTGCTTTGCACACAAACACACTTTATGCCCAGGTTGGAGATTCTTTTTGTAGACCGTATCTAGACACAACAAAATTTCAGAGGCCTATCTCTGCACCCATGCCTGACCCAGAAGCCTATTGGTCGGAATATGATCCAGGTTAGGTTTGGGTTTGCAGGTGATAGCCCTGGTTCAGGTCTTCCCAAATGGCCTAGTGAGTTGGATTCAAAACAACTCCAAAGTAATGACAATTTTGTGTTGAAAAAATATTTGTTGCAACAGTGATATTACATCAAATTTATAATAAATCAATAATTTTTTTATATTTTATCGATTTTATATTTTACTCATTTTGACTGCTGGATGGTTTGTTACGATGCTGATGTGGTACCACCTTTGCAACGAAAATTTACTCATTTTGCACTTACGGTGAGAACCAAGTTAACAAAAAAATAAAAAAAGCCTTTTTGATTGAAACAACAAAAATTATGCTGCATTAATTCTAGCATTAAAGACTCAAATCATTGGGAGTTTCTTTTGCTGTACAAGTTCATCCTCTTCAAATTTTGGATGACTGTGCCCTACGCGATTTAGATTTTGAAGATATTGCTTTCAGAGCATGACCTATACCATATTTGAACTTCATATCAACTCTTTTTTTTTTTTTGGTTAATCATATCAGCTCTTATTACAGCTATCTCTTTTGCATTCATACCCTCAATGACCAACTTCTTCATATGATTTATTTTGCCAGGACTCGTAAAATGAAGGTTGGTAGAACAAAAGATAGAGTGGGAGACTCTGATCGTGGAGCGCAAGAGTGAAGACATACCAACAGATGGAAGATGAGGAGGTACCAATTAAGTTGCAGCATATACAGCATTACAATGGTACCGCAGATGACGACATAATAAGCAGAGTGTGATTAAGTTAACCCTTGGTTTCCATGATACCAAGAGTCTCTGCTGCCAGCTGATCGGGGACAATCCTACTCGGCTAGGAACCGAATAGTCTAATCTACAAAGAGCTGACTACCCTACTCGGTCATGAGCCAAGTAAGTCAGAAGATGTCCGTTTTCCCCAGCCAAGTATGATCTGAGAGAAGATTCAAGCCGAAAAATCGAGATCCAAGAAGAAGGATCTAAAATCGGACTTCCACTTAGCCAGAATACTCTACTCGGCCTGGATCCGAGTAGCCTACTCCGCTTGGAGCTGAGAAGCCTATTCGGCCAATGCCGAATAGGCTACAAGGTGAGGAGTCAAATAAGCCCAGAATATCTTAACTCAGGAGTTGGATGCTATCAGATGACTTTGTAGGACATCGAGAAGAGAAAACTGCCACAATCTTGAGTTTTGAGCCAAGAAGAATTCGTGAGAGAAAATCGTGTCTGTAACACATGTTCTATTATGTTCCATTTTATCTGTTCCGATAAACGTACCGGATGTGGGCATGTCTCTGTTTAGTCAAAAGTAATCCCAATTGGGATATACTTTATCTATGTAGGCCAGGAATCCCGATTGAAGAGGACTCCTTGGTTTTAAATATGAGAGTTATAAAGAAAAAAACAGAACGAATAGTGAAAGAAGAATTTTCCCATATTTTCTCTTTCGTCGCTTATTTTCATTGAGCTTGATCCCACACGGATCAAATTTTTGGTATAAGAGCAAGGTCCTAGGCCGCATATGGTAAATACGAGGTCCACATACCAAGTAACCGGCAAATTTTCTTCCATCTTGATGAGACACTGCAGACCACCACAATCAAAGATGAGTACTTAAGAGGAGACTAGTTCGACAAATGAGTTGGCCGAGCAGATCAAGAAGATGGGAGATCTGATGACAGCCATGTTGGCTCGAGTGAAAAGTATTGAGAAGAACAAGCAGCGGCTGCCTTCTCCATGAACGGGCTAGCAGTAGCCATAGAAGATGAGGAGGTGCGTGTGACCCCCACAAAAGGGTTTCTATAGGACCATGCAAGCACGTCGAGGAAGGACTTCGACCTCGACCCTATAGGAGTAGCAAGCAAGAAGCCATTGCCATTTAAGGTTGAGGCGAAGATTGACATCCCTTCCTTCGATGTTGTAGTGAATGCCGTAGAGCTGGACGTCTGGATCAACCAGCTAAAGACCTATTTTACCCTATATGGGTATGATAGTAAAATCGGATGGCTTTTGCGCAATTAAAGCTAACCAACCACGTCTTAGTATGGTGGAATGCATACCTCCGTTCCAACGGCGATGCAGAGATTGGGTGGAGTGCGTTCAAACATCTTCTACATCAAGAGTTTTACCTTATGGGGTACTCTCAGAATCGATGAACATGCTGGCACAACTTGAGACAAGGATAGAATCAGTTGGTGCAGGAGTACACCACTGAAATTTGGCGTCTGACAGTGGCGCTGGGTATTTTCCTCGATAATGAAGATGTCTTCACAAAGTATGTTGCAGGGCTACATTGACAAATTCAGATTGAGCTTTTTCTGTATAAGGTGATGGACATCTCCAGCGCCAGTACAACGGCCATAGCCGTTGTGTTGAAGAATAACCCTGCGGGTTAGAAAGATGCAGGAGGATCGATCAAGGGACTCTCTAAGTTGCACCGAAAATACGGCAAGAAAGGGCGAAGGTAACTCTTCCTCTTCCTCGAACAAAAGTAACCTGTATTGCGATCATTGTAAAAATATAGATCACACAAAGGACAAGTGCTGGAAGCTTCATTCGAAACTATTGCCGAAAAAGCTAAGGGAGAAGGATAAGGCCAAGTGCACGACAGTGGCTGTGTTGACAGGTGAAGGCGAACGGCTCAAACTGGTCGCGAAAACGAACCCAAGCCTGTCTCTAATGGTTAGGCCTAAGGACACAGGCCCGAGTTCATTAACCGAAGAGGATGTTGTCGAGGAGCTCTTTACCCTCAATATCTAGATCAAGAATGAGGTCATCAACACCATCATTGACATGGGCAGTCAGAAGAATTTGATCTCGACAAGCCTTGTATCGAGGCTAGGCTTTGAGACGACGCCACACCCGTGCCCTTATCCGCTGGGGTGGATCACGAAGGATGTTGGTCAGATGGTCGATCGATAATGCAAACTCCATTTTGCTATCACTAGTCAGTATATTGATGAAGTGGTGTGCAAGGTGGTACCCTTGAAAATCTGTCAGGTGATACTCGGTGTCCATTCTTATATAAATGGGATTTTCATTTCCATCAAGGGGAACAAGAGTATGAGCTCACCAAGGACGGAAAGAAGTTTATCATCAACCGGGAACGAACACACCAACTAACAGATTTGGTAACCGCTGGCCAGATGAAATGGTTGGTGAATGCTTGTCAGAAATTTGTGCTACTCATGATCCATCTAGTAGCTTGGACTATCGAAAATGTTCCTGTTCTAACTACAACTTGCAGAGAAGAGGAGGACAGGATGTCCCATCTCCTCGATAAATATCCTGAGCTTTTTGAAGAGACCTAGGAACTACCACCAAGAGGACAGTGGAGTATGAGATCCAACTCATTTCAGATGCGCCACTGCCTAACATTGGCATGTACAGGAACTCTATAACTGAGAATGAGGAGACCAAGCGGTAAGTGACCGAGCTGTTCAAGAACAGTGTCATCAAACTAAGTAGCTCCCCTTATAGTTCACCAATGGTGCTAGTGCCGAAGAAAGATGGGGGATGGTGGATGTGCGTCGACTATCGCTCACTTAACAAAATTACTATTAAAAATCACTACCCGCTTCCCCGCATCGATGACCTTCTTGACCAACTTAAATATGCAAAGGTTTTTACCAAGCTGGATTTGAAGTCGGGCTACCACCAAGTTCGGATCCAAGAAGAGGATACTTGGAAGATCGCTTTCAAAACATGGCAAGGGCTTTACGAATGGCTTGTAATGCTGTTCGGATTATGCAATGCCCCAGCCACATTTATGCGGCTGATGAATGATGTACTGTGACCTTTCCTTGATGATTTCATCCTCGTGTATTTTGATGATATTCTAATCTTCTCGACTTCTTGGGAAGAGCACATGAGGCAAGTCCAGAAAGTCTTGGAGGTGTTGAAGCAACACCGACTTCAATTGAACCGCAAGAAGTGTGACTTCGGATGATCTTCTCTAGTGTATCTCAACTTTATGGTAGGAAATGATGAACTCCGCATTGACCCCGACAAGGTAAGAGCAATTCGAGAGTGGCCAACTCCTCGATCTATCACCGAAGTAAGAAGCTTTGTAGGAGCATGCCAATATCTCCAAAAGTTTATTCAGAATTTTTCTATTTTGGCTTCTCCTCTTCATGTTTTAACGAAGGTAAACAGCAAGTTTGAGTGGACGAAGAAATGTGAGGATGCCTTTCATCTTTTGAAGAGGAAGATCAGTGAGGCATCTGATCTAACCTTGCCAAATCTGTAGCGGCCATTTGAGCTTAAAACAGATGCGTCGGGTTACGCTATAGGGGTTATCTTACTTCAAGATGGTTGGCCCATGGCATGTCACTCTGTGATGTTTCAGGATACTCAGTTCAATTATCCGACGTACGATAAAGAGCTTCTAGCCTTACATCAGACGATGAAGCATTGACGATGTTACCTTCTCGGAAAGGAGATGGTGGTGCACACTCACCACCGACTGCTTCAGTATCTCTAAACGCAAACCAAGCTATAGCAAGTCCGACATATAAAATGGATGACATACCTTCAACAATACAACATCGTCATCAAGTACAAAAGAAGACGCAAAACAAGCTTGTAGATATGTTATCTCGACCTCCTATTTCTCCTTGTGTTTATCAATTTTTATGCAGATTCAGTCGGTGTTGCATGAGAAGTACACCGACATATACAAGTTGGATTTGGAGTTTTGAAGAGTTTTGGAGGATGTCCAGGCAAGAAGATCCACAGAGTTTGCCTTGCGAGGTGGGCTCCTCTATAAAGGTCCACAGCTATGTGTGCCAAAAGTAACAGATTAGGTGAAGTGGATGCGGAAAGTGCATACTTTGAAGGTAGCATGCTACTTTGGAGTCAACAAGATAGTGGTGAATCTTCATCGCTATATCTACTGGCTCAAGATGCAGCAAGATGTGGCCCAGTTTGTGAGAGGTTGCATGTTGTGCAGCTATTTCAAGCCAAACAATTGAAAATTGGGACTGTACAAACCCTTGCCGGTTCCAAACCGATCTTGAGAAAGTGTTTCTATGGACTTTTTAGGGGGACTCCCAAGGATGCAACAGGGGCACGACTATCTATTCGTGGTAGTCGACCATTTTTCGAAGATGATGGTGCTAATTCAATGTAAGAAGACGATCACAGGAGAGGAGGCAGCACGATCGTACTTCAGAAATATCTGAACTCACTTCGGACTTCCGAGCTTAATTGTTTCTGATCATGATGGTCAATTCCTGACCATTTTCTAGAAAGCTTTGTGGTTCATGATGGATATACGTTTGCAGCGAAGTACTCCTTATCATCCCAAACCAATGGCCAAATGGAAGTCGTCAATCGTACCATGGTCCACCTATTTCATGGATACAATACTCAGCATCCCAAGACTTGGGATGAGAGTTTGCCTTACCTGCAGTTTGCATTCAATAGGACAGTGCGCAATTCTCTGCTTTCGAGGTGTGCTTGGGCTACTTACCACAAAGTCCGTTCAACTTGGAGTTTTCGGTGAGCATTACATCACAAACGACTAAGAAGGAAGAGCCATTGCAAAAGTCCAGCGCTTCTTAGAAGAAATTCAGCAAGTGCATAGTCAGGTGGAGCAACAGCTGTAGAGAGCCCAACAGAAGTACAAGGAGCGGCATGACCGACATCAAGTAGAGATGAGTTTCAAGAGGGTGACTTGGTATGATTACACCTTGGGAAAGAATAACAGAAGGGAGTCGGAGGAAGCTGAAGCCTATTCGATATGGTCTCTTCAAGATTATTCGGAAGATTGGTGATAATGTTTTTCAGTTAGAGCTGCCTGTTTATATGGAGATCTACTCAGTTGTTAACATCAATAACTTGAAGCTTTTAGAACCGTCGATGCTGGATGATGAGCCAGAGGAAGTCTTACCATCAGTGGACGACCTGATTATTGACCAGAAGATGACACTGGCAGAGGATACCATCTTGGAGAGGAAGATTACCAAGACGCACCGATGACAGCGTGAAGCCTTCCGAATTGGATGAAAGGGCCAGCGACCTAGCACAACAAAGTAGTTCAATAGGAAAATCGGTCAAGTTTCTAATCTCTAGTTTTAGAATCCAACAGGAGCTGGTTCCTTTATAAAAAGGAGAGCCATGATCGGGGACAATCCTATACTCAGCTAGGAACCGAGTAATCTACTCAGCAAGGAGCCGAGTACCCTACTCAGTCATGAGCCAAGTAGGCCAGAAGATGTTCATTTTTCCAACCAGGTATGACCCAAGAGGAAATTCAAGCTAGAAAATCGAGATCCAGGAAGAAGGATCCAAGACCGGACTTCCACTCAGCCAAAATACTCGACCTGGATCCGAGTAGCCTACTCAGCCAGGAGCCGAGAAGCCTATTTGGCCACTGCTAAGTAGGCCACAAGGCGAGGAGTCAAGCAAGTCCGGAATGCCTGGACTCAGGAGTTGGACGTTGTCGGACGACTTCATAGGATGCCGAGAAGAGAAAACTGCCACCATCCCAAGTTTTGAGCCAAGAAGGATTCGTGAGAGAGAACCACATCTGTAACACATGTTCTATTATGTTCTATTTTATCTGTCCCGATAAATGCGCTGGATGTGGGCATGTCTCTGTTTAGTCAAAAGTAATCCTAATTAGGATAAGCTTTATTGTATAGGCCAAAAAATCCTAATTAGGGAGGAGTTTTTGATTTTAAATATGAGAGTTGTAAAGAAGAAAAATAGAACGAATAGTGGAAGAAGAATTTTCTCATGTTTCCTCTTCCGTCGCTCATTTTCATTGAGCTGGTCCCATACGGATCACCAGCCAATAGTATTAGGATGATACAGGGATTCGTGTTATGGTCACAGGTTCATAGATTACAGATGTAAATAAATTATGTGTCTTGAGAAAGTGTTCATGTTGTTAAATGCAAGGATTCAATTTTCGGCTGAATGTCCTATAGGATATCAGAATGGGGTACCATCCTATGTATTTGGATGGAACCATCCTACCATCATTCTAGCATCCCGATTGAAATGTTTTGGGGTATTCGCTATCCCCAGTGTCTAAATTGGATGGAACGGTGGTGTATCATCTTTCATGGAAAACCAAACAGCCCCATCCCATAATTTAAAACCTTAGTTAAATGTTAACTGAACTTCCAAATAGTTAAATTGCTCGTGCCAAATGATCACTTCTTGCCTCTAATTAGCTTATAGCATTTATGCTGCCGGCCATTGCATTACATCGGACTGCCAGTGCCTAGTTGTATGAGTCATCCTATTTCTCCAATTGAATATTTGTAATGCCAGAGGTTGGCAAACAATCTTTCTTCAAATCTCATTACAATCGTTCAACTCACTCAAGCAATTTTACTAATCACTAAACAAATCATTTTACAGAATTGTATATGAATCAGTAAGTATAAAAGATGCTCCAGATGTTAACCTTGAAAGCTCTTATAATGCTAAGAGATAGGAACCAGAATGTTAAGCAACTAGTATGACCTGTGGATTTATGGTTACAACTTTCAATAGAAATCAAGCTAATCATCACATAGATCAGAATTATAATCAGAGAACCAGTGTTCCGACAACTCCATTTTAAAATCTAAGCAAAGGTCATGCATTACAACATAAGAGCTTAATCCTTTTGTCTATATAAAGTGAAGGGATGAGGATTGCCTGTTTCTAAGTTGGGCTCTTTTTCTCTTTTGTGCTTGCAGAAGATAAGAGATGAGATGAGTTCATACTTAGCTCATTTAGTACCAGTTGTGGGCCATAGTTGTGGGCCTCGCGGCATGCCCACCTGACCCAACAAAGGGTTTCATTTCCCTCCCTCTCAACGCCTCCAACTTTAATATCCAGAAACCATATAACTTGCCTGTAAGCTAGCAATACGGCTTCATCAATGGTATCCACCTGGGTCCTGTCAACCAAGAAGCCCTACTCCCTAATGAGCCACAGTGCTCTCCCCCCATCAATCAAATATGCAAGGAGAATATGCGACAAGCCTTTACAATACAACGAAGTTGATTTGATAGAGTTGGGTTATGGCCTACACCCTTTTGGAAAAGATGCCAGCCAACCAACCACTGCAATGGTTGGCTGGTCAAGGTATAAAATAAAAGAATAAACTAATGAAAACTCTGCTGGAGTTTAAACTTAAAAGTAGATCTCTATTTAAATTTCAAACAAAAAATACTCTCCATTTGAAATATAACTTAAAACTAGCTTCCAAAATGGCATGAAATGACTAAATTACCTCTGCAGTTATAAAACAATACTAAAACAATATTGCGATATTATAAAACAGTACTGCCTTATTATAAAACAGTACTACCTTATTGTAATGTAAGGATATTATAAAACAGTGCTGTTTTATTATAAAATAGTACTGCTTTATTGTAAAGAATATTGTCTTATTGTATAAGGGTATCGGGGTATAAAGATCATTTCAGTCAAAAATGGGGAGTTGCTTTTAATTTATGTTTAGAATGGGGAGCTATTTTTACATAAAACTCAAATGGAGGCGTACTTTTAATTTGAAAGTAGAACTAGGAATTTATCCCAAATTCTCCAAAATAATATTTTATCTTTTATTATTTTGAAAATATCCAAGAAAACCAACCGACCATCCAATCATAAGTCAATGAACTTCCAATAACAAGCCCGTCTTGGCCCACAGTTTAGGCTATTTCATTTTGTTGTGCGGCAAAAATATTGTTTGCACTAGTATAATGCAAGAGCATTTCAGATGGAGCTGATGTATCTAAAGCTTCTGCTAATCTGATTATATTCTTGATGATTTTTCTATTCAAAGGCTATGACCACTCTTCTGGACTCTGGCACTTTGAAAGGCATGCTTATATCCCAAGTGGGACATCCAGTGTGTGCATCAAGTTTTTGGAGCGAACCGGACGGCTACAACTCTAATGCTGAGAGTCTACAACGGTGCATTCATGTACTGTAGGTCACAGGTCATAGTTGATGATATTTATGATCCATGATTGGACTAAGAGCATGGAAACCACTTTGTTGAGGAGATAATGGTTGTGATGTTGGAATAGCTTCTCGCAAGGGTAGCTTCTTCATACAATGTGAAAATAATTGAAGCTAGAGGATACAGTGATGTGCAAAGGCGTGTTCCATCAACTTCAAAGAATTATAGCCTTATCCAAGATTCTAGTTTAGGCTCATCCCCTTAGTTTAATCGGCTATTACGTGTAGACTCGTTCATTATCTGGCCCTTCCTCTTTGCTGTTGTATTGAAAATAATTTCTCTAGGGGTTTCATCATTGTTCACTACTATAATAATAGTTCATTGGTTGCAATGGGCATAGAAAGTCTTTTTTTTTTGGGTTAAGGACATAGAAAGTCTAGTTAAGGTGGCTTTTGCCTTCCAGCAACTGGAACACAAACCTACGGAGTATCCAAACGAGAAAAAGTAGGGGCTACCATTAACTACTGTCTTAGTTAGGATTTTTGCAAAAAAAAAAAAAAAAAAGCCATTTTATTTACATTTTTAATAGCAACAATCTGTTTTGCAGTTTATTGGACCTGTATTAGATTTAAATATTTTTGATAATGGGTGCTCCTTTAATACAATTAGTGTGGATGCATGTTAGTAATGGATGCATTTATGGTACAAGTAAACAAACATGTTAAAATGAGCGTATAAGTTACTGTGAAAGCAGGGGCATTATGGTTTATTAAAGTTGAAAAGGGTACCATAAAGCAAATTCTTTAAAATAAATATTTTTGTTTCCTCCTTTCTTTGCTCTTCTCTTATCCTCCATTTGTTTACATGCTCTTTATGAATTCAAAATTAGATTAGAGAAAGGGACAAAGAAGGCTAATAAAACTCCAATTGAGTTACGGTCACTTCATCCGCTTCCCTTCCATTTCCTTGTAACCGAACAGGCTACCGGCTAGTTTACGTTATTTAAAAAAAGCCTGTGTCTTATTATCTTATAATATGTATGAGAAGGGAACCTTCTGCCCCCCAAGTAGGGAAGCCTCAAGCCTGTCTGCAAAGAATAATTCAACTACGTGCAAGCCCTGTTTGTTGACTACTAGGCACTTACAAAGCGTAATCCAAACGATGCGGCATCCAATAGACAACTATTGTCCCTTCAAAATCTCTCTTATATATTCCCTTCACTCCTTGCTAACCTTTGCACCACAGAGTCCTCGTCACTCTTTCCTAACCTTGGCACCAGAGTCTATTCAACCCTTTAGGAAGTGTTTAGAATGGCCACATCCTATTGGTTCTTTTGGCATTCCTGGCGTCCTTGTGCCTTCTTATGGATGGTCATCTCTTCTGCAATGCTGATCCCACTGATGGTTTCACTGCTGTTCAACTAACAGAACATAATTTTGAGATTCAGAAGCCATACAATGTCCCTCTAGATGACCGTTACAGCTATAGCAATGGAGTTCATAGGATGTGGGTATATTCGACCGACAAGCCGCTTCGAGCTGATAGCACTACCAAGCCTCGAACCGAGATTCGAATTCGGGTAATGGTTGAATGCTGTCTCACAACAAATAAACCAATTAACCAGGAAATAAGATCAGGAGCCTGCATTATATTAAGTGTCACCTCAAGTCATCAGTAGTTCTTAAAGTGTCTCTTCTATCATTTCTCCAACTTTGTTGCAGGGCTATGACTACTCATCTGGGGTGTGGCAATTTGAAGGATATGGTTTTGTTCCAAATGGCACCACCGGCACATCGATCATGCAGATACACCGATTAGATGGTCCAGCTACTGTATTGATGCTGAAAGTCTATGATGATCAGCTTAAATTCTACTCACAGAAATTGGTGGAGTCCAACATCTACAATAGATGGATGAGGGTAAATGTGATACATGATGTGGATGCTAATAAGCTAACGGTCTTCATCGATGGTGTTCAGAAGCTGGAGGTGGAAGGCAATGGGCAAAGCACATTTGATTTCAAGTGTGGAGTTTATACCCAGACTGATCCGAGTTACTACATGGAATCAAGGTGGAGGGGTATAAGAGTTCTGAAAAAGAATGAGTGAAATAGCTCCCATAACAGAGAGTTCAAATTGATCCTAGTAACTGGATGCAATCAAATGGAGTTTATATTAGAGTCCCTAAGAAACTTGAGTGAACAAGTACCTGTAATAGACCTTTGGTTCCAGAGATGTGGTGTATGTTAATTAAGTAATATGAAGCAGAGTCAATTAGTTCAAAATTATATCAAGTGCTAATATATCACAGCTCAGGCATCTGTTTCCTAAGCCCTTATCCTGCGATGAACTTATAAAGTTGAAGAAAAGTTACAGAAACATGCCAATTAAAGATCGTTACAACAACTGCTACCAGCTTCATACACATTTTGTGATTTATGAATCATAAATAACCGAATAAGCATGCATCTAGTTAGGAACTTAAATATTTTTTCCTAAATTTTCATTTAAAATTGCAAAACTTTTGCAATATCTCCCTGACACTTGCTTAGGAATCAAACCTTAAACTTGCAATGATGCAGTTTTAATGTGGAACTTTTTAGCTTAGAAATTTGGATTAATAATTACTTTCATTTAGGAGATAAAATATTTTTTTCTCCACTTATTGCACATAAAAATTGAAGCTGTTTGTCATCATTATGTGAAATTTGGAACGTATAAAGTATAAAGTAATCAAATGTAGAAATCTATTAATAAGTTTATAATTAATTTTAATTGAATAAAAAAAATCAATTAGAGTTCGTTGCTCTTCATCATTCACTTTTCCTCTGCTTTTTCTCAACCTTCTATGGTGACTACCATTCTTAAAATCAGGAACTGTTTTCAGCTACTTTCCTCTGCAAATCCTAACATGACTTTCGCTACACTACATCATCAATCATCATGCTTTGCTTTGGTCCTTGAGATTTGGCGACTCTACAACCATCGAAATCTAAGGAGGCCTAGTTTATAAACCATCTATTCAGAAACTTATAAATAATTTTCTTAACGTATTTGTTAAGGGGCCATTTCCTCGAGTGTTGTTTGACAAAAACACTGTTCAGAGATTACAATACTATCAATTACATTATCATTTCTATTATTTTATAAGCATAGTACTTCTCACTTTGTAAACAATGAAAGGATCAAACGGCAACCATTAAGATGCTCCATGCAATGCTTTTATCACACTCATAATGTGTAGATGGTTTTATATATTTGGTTTATGTTGATTATC